>JAOBRC010240243.1:0-14420 GCA_027575255.1 Scolionema suvaense | reverse complement strand
TGACAAAACTCGGAGAACCGGTTTAGACATCTGAAAATGGCCATTTTTCGATGTAAATTACCACCTGCAAGCCAAACAAGATTTTCTGGAGACATGGCAAATAGTTTAAAGCATGCGTTGAGTTGCCCCTAATATTCACACCAGAAAATGACAAAACTCGGAGAACCGGTTTAAAATTACCACCTGCAAGCCAAACAAGATTTTCTGGAGGCATGGCAAATAGTTTAAAACATGCGTTGAGTTGCCACTAATATTCACACCAGAAAATGACAAAACTCGGAAGAACCGGTTTAGACATCTGAAAATGGCCATTTTTCGACGTAAATTACCACCTGCAAGCCAAACAAGATTTTCTGGAGACATGGCAAATTGAAAGGTGATTTAGTAAAAAATGTTGAATAAACACGACAGTTTGTTTTAGCATGCATCGTTATTTTTATCTTTTTCATCATACGAACATGGGAACTTTTCCCTGTTTTAAATTGTTGTACATCTGTTTTCTAAATAAGTGCCCCCCCTCGAATAAGCACCACTCTCAAATCAGCGCCACCTAAAAGCTCGAAAAAACTAAATAAGCACCCGGGCGCTTATTCGAGGCATTACGGTAATAAAGGATCTCTCTTTAGTGCTAGAGAGAAGTCTCTTGCATGAAGGGCAGAACCAAGCGTACAAGACAGAACTTTAACTCCAAGTGGTGTCAATAAAGAGTCAATCGAATGTCAGGAAATGACACAGTATCACACCCTTCCTCAGATGCAGAAGTCAGGCATGTATTGTACATGATAAGGCCGTGCATGTTCACATCAAAAACAGCATTTGCAGAGATAGAGGCAACTTTCACTTTGTCAAGAACAGACACTTGAGCAATATCTTTCTGCTCATTGTCAGAATCTTGACTGGAAGAATCACCCTGGCTACGGCCATCAAATCTAGAGAGAAGGGATAAATTTAGAGGCGCTGCTTTGCAACTCAGGGGACCCAATGCACCCAGTGCCTGCAATATTGCATTTGCACAACACAGGTTTCTCATGTTGGCAAAGATCTCATCCTTCACTTTTATCACTCCGAAAAGTGACCTGACCAGCAGGCTTGCAGGCGTTGGGAGCTGAACTTTGACCAAGAGGAAACAGATAGGTTACACAAGAAACGTTGGCATAATGCACTGATTTCATATTTTCAATAAACGTACCTTAAGGGGATTAATTTTTGCGCGGATTTATCTTTGCAAGTGCAATTTTTGGGGCATTTTCGTGGATTTATTTTTGCGAATCAAGGATTTGCGGAGAAAATGCATGAAAGTAGTTTAGCGAATGGGCATCAACGAAAGGCAAGGAGGAAGTTACGGAGGAAAACATTGAGAAAAATAAAGTGTGCGGGCAAATTGTTATTGATTAATGATCGAAAAATTAGCTGTGCTTCGTTTTGATCAGGTCATGACATCATTTTCATAAATTTTACGCGGATTTAATTTTGCGAATTTAGCAAAAATTCACAAAACTCGCAAAACATTAATCCACACAAAAAAAATACCCTTAATAAGGTACATCATACATGTCACTACTATAATCAGATTGCAGAGATACAGGGCAACACTTTTGTGAATGCTGAAAAAAATTCCCTGAGTTTTCCCTGAGTTACGGATCGTCACATTCAAACCGAATTTCAGAAAAATTCATTGAGCGGTTATGCGTTGGAGACGGACGAAAGGACGGACGGACGGACGGACGGACGGACGGACGGACGGACGGACGGACGGACGGACGGACACACAGACCTCATTTTATAGGACACTTCCGCTTAAGCGGGAGTCCAAAAATTTGGAAGATCAGCTTTTCGAACACGTAACTTTCCAGGGAGCACGCTTGGCAATAGGTGTACAGCTTTCGCAGTTAGAAGAAGCATGAATAACTGCCCATTATCTATTTACATGTTCAGTTTTGAGAAGGCTTACGAAGGCTTGGACGTATGCTAGACATAGTTGACGAAGCTCAAGGAATGCTGGTCAAACTTTCTGAGGCTCAAGATATGCTAAGCACTACACTTAATTTTGCAAGGTTCTCAGCCTCAATATGCTTATAAGCATTATGCTTGTATAAAAAAAATAGTGTAAATATAGTTCCTTACATTGCCAAAGCGGCCACCTTTTCCAAACAAGACACCCATGTCCTTGGTTCGTTCCCAGATGTCCATCATGCGATCTGCAGGCAAGGGCGAGCGTGTCACCTAAAGAAAGATGTACCACAACTAGAACCATTTATTTGCCCTAATAGCTACAACGACTCACTCTAAAAACCCATAAAGCTGAAAATATTTAGTTATTTTCGTTTATCTGTTCGAAATGCCAATATTTAGGAAACCAGATTCGCGTCATGAATTTGAAAGCACATTTTTGACGTCGGGTAAAGTCACAAACTATCATTGACCATTCATCACGCTCCATTTCCATTGCTATCAAGAAAGCTTACTATAGATTTTCATGTTACTATCAAAGAAAAGTTCCCTATTCTACAAGCGCAGATTGGATCCATTGGTGCCCCTCCCGGACCTATTAACAGTTAACATAACAAGGGGGGGGGCATCTCCCACTAGTCTAAGATTTTTTTATTGCGAAAAAACGGCTACAGCTAGTGCCGCATATGTTTGCAAGAGTAAACCGAATTCACTTGTACATCTTTTGGTGCAAATTTGGTCATCGTACTTATAACAGGGGCTATTTTCTGACAGGGGGTAATTTGTTGCTAAATTTGCATTTTTTTGGCTCTTATTTCACTTTTGTTCAGCAGCTTTCAATGATTTTGGGCTTAAATGATTGTTTTCAATGAGCCCTTTCAGAAAATGTCTAATTTGAATAAATTCATGCAGCAGGGGGTTAAAAAAACAGGGAGTCCCAATTTGTCCATGTTTTGGGACTTATAAAAATCCAAATTTCAGAAGATATAATGTTCTCTTACTTCCGTTGCGATTAAAGCGCAACGTTTCCCTAGCCTTACAACATCAATTTTTGTCATGAATTCCAATTGCCAAACGTTTTTCGCCAAATTAAAATTTTTGTATTGGTTCCTGAAAACCTTATTGCCAGTCTGCAAATTTCAAATGTGTGTAACTTGCAGACTAGACGACCTGTGGGACCAAAATTTGTAACTTCTCCCTAATTCATGGGCAAGAATAAGTGGTAGAAATTTCAAGGCCATGACTAAAGTGGAAATTGGTTTTCCGAGGGGGGACCCCCGGCCCCTTGGTATGTTGGAGTAGTCAAAAAAGGCATGATATCTTAACTGTTACAAATCCAAAAATCATAGCATGCTTTATAAACTAAGAAATTAAATTGGGTCTGTGGATTTCTGGATCACTGCAGATCCTTGGCAAACAAAGAAAATCACATCGTGGAAAATAGAACTCAGAAAAACATTTTAACTCCACTGCATTTCTCTTTATCGAAGCAGAAAAGCTATTACCGGTTACCTTGTCAGAGACTAATTCAACACCAATCATAAGACCTTTTCCTCGCACGTCACCAACTATGTCAGACGAATCTCGAACTTTAGCAAACTCTTCGATAAGATGTGTTCCAACAACAGCACAATTCTCTTGAAGCTTTTCTTCATCGATTACCTGCACATAAAAAATATTCACTAAACAGAAGTTCCATACAATATGATATATATTAATGTGGGCCTTGAAAAATCTGTTTCTATTCAAATTGGCTTGTGATTTTACTAGACTTCAGGCATACATTTGCAGACACATTTATTGCTTCTGAAGATCAATGACGATCATACAGTAACAAGTACTAAGCGCGAAATTCCTAAAGGCTACGACGGGTACGGTTTCAGCAAAACCTAGCACTGAGTGATAGTGAGGCGGTCAGGAGAAAGCTAATCGACAATTTTCTGGATATTTGAAACGGCTGGAATGACAAAGTATTCATTCAAGTAATAAACTAACCGTGCGTATAAGCGAAAAAAACAACTCTTGAGCAGTTTTCCAGTATCTTTTGATACATTTCTAAGACACCTCCGATGAGAGCTGAAAGAGGATCGCCTACAAAAAAATATGCACATTTGTTATTCACCTTCACGAAAAATTGTGAGTCAAAAACAAAATAATACAGTACTCACATCAAGAACAGCAGATCCAATTGAACAAGCCATCGGATTGCCACCAAATGTGTTAAAAGTGACAGCTTCTTTCATTTTAGCAGCAATCTCAGGAGTGGTCACAATAGCTGCCATGGGGAAACCATTGCCAATGCTTTTTGCCATGGTTACTAGAACAGTAACATTTATAAATAAAAATGGACATTAAGCAATATCTCACAAAGCTGTTCTATTCTTATGTCAATAACAGTAAAATTGAAATTGGCCACCTCTAAAATACGTAGTAAGAGAACTACTACTCCTCAAACAACGCAGAAGACTTTCACGAAAAAAAACAATGACCCTCCCTTCATTTATCATAATGTATGCAGACCAGTGCCTGTTAACTGAAAACGCCAATTGCAGCCATCCTATATATAAAGGCAATATCTATAAGTACTAACCAATATCTGGCATGACTCCATAAGCTTCAAATCCCCAGTAATGACTTCCAAGTCTACCAAAACCAGTTTGGACCTACGGAAAAAGAGCATCATCACAATAACAAAGAATGCTCTGGTGTGTTCAAATCTCAAATCCACTGCTGTAAGATATTAAAATCCATCATTAGACATTTGCAAGAGACAACGGACGTCAGCTAAACCATTGAGTGACACATATGAGGCACCTGTGGAAAAAGTCACTTTGCTCAAACTATTGAATATTATTGGAACACTACAACCCTCGAAAGCAATTATGATTCGAATGTAAACAGAGAGCAAAGCCTCATTCCACGGTATTCCAAAGAGGTCCATCAATGTGTGCAAGTGAATCTTTCGAACAAACATCACATCCACCCAACAATTCTAAGTCAAGCAGGAAGTCACACAATCATAAGGGATACATAGTGTCCAAATATATAACACTAGGAGCAACGCAAGTACACACCTAACCTTTTCAACTTATTCCACTTGCAAGGATTCGCAATTGTTCTGGCGAGTGTCGAGTAAAAATCAGTACTTGAAAGCATAAATGAGTATACTTCTATTAATCTAGTCTTCCATTAGTGAAAACGCAGCTATACTCTTAGCCAAATGTTTATGGGCGCAATTAAAATCATTACAAAGCTCCGGAGTGAGATGAGCTCAAGTAGGTTTCAGAGCATGAGCAATTAACTTTGGAAGATGTCATTTCTACAACAGCAACTAGATTTGCAATCATAAGACCTACAAAAAGCAGGGTCAGAAAAAAGAAATTTCGATGCTTCACACGTAAACAAAGATATTTTCCATGAATCATATTATCACATAACCTCAGGGTATCACACCTACCTCGTCAGCAAGACACAGACCACCTCTAGCTCGAATCATCTCGTATGCTCTCTTCAAGTATGTTTTGGGATATTGGACAGTGCCACCAACACCCTATAAAATATAAAACAATTTGTAGAGACTATATATTGTAGATGAAATAAGAAGAAGATGCTACAACAAAAGAATACATACATGCGGTGCTGGAATTTAATTTCACTTTGAAACATCATTTCAGAATTAATCCCACTGTAATGAGTGACAAAAGTGCCATAACTAGAAATCAGAATTTCATGCAGAAAATATAACAGACTGAACACCAGCAGTTTCATGGTACAAAACAGGATATCGCCACCATTCTACTGTCATGAGCTCCTGTTACTTTCACAGTCACCAAGCATGAAACATCTTTGTCTGTATCCCAGTAAGTTGAGGCAAGGGTACAGTTTTATGGTACAAAACAGGATATCGCCACCAGTCATAATTCCACTATCATAAGCTCCTGTTACTTTCACAGTCACCAATCATGAAACATCTTTGTCTGTATCCCAGCAAGTTAAGGCAAGGGTACTGTACCGTAATTCAGCTCAGGTACAGATCAAGCCTGCAATCGCATTTTCATTAAACTTATACTTTGCTGGAAACTACCTCATTTACCAGTCCATGATGTGAAATGTCTTTCAATGGCCAATTTCCAGCTCAACCCTGATTGCAAAAGAGGCATCACTGACAGGATTATCTCTGATAGATTTTTATTTTCAAAAAAAGCCTCATCTACTAAGCGCCCCTCATCAACACGAAAACAATTAAAATAAATATATCGGGTAAATTATTACAACATTTAAGACATACGAGACATTTTCAACAGGGCCATGAATTCTAAGCTTCAACATAGTGAGGTATTTATTATTGTATGCCATTTTGATCACTTGCATTATGTATGTAAAATACTAAAAATGTAACACCACACATACTTGAATTGGTTCAGCAAAGAATCCTGCCACTTTGCTGGGAACTTGATAATCGAGAACTTCCTGTAATTGGCTGATGTAATAATCGGATGCAGCACATTCATCTGCAGCAGGAGAGAAAAATAACAAAGCAAACACAGCTAACTATTAGCGCCCTTTCAAATAGAGCAGACAGAAGACCTAACCATACAAAGTGCCAAACACACAGGAATATAAATTTTGACTCTGCTAATCCAACTTTGAATTCCCATAGATGATTTCTTTCAGAGGACAAAACATCGGCTGCTAGTCAACATTTCACGTGTGCGCCCGACTTGTCTCCCAAGTCAAAAAAACAAGACTTTTTTTGACTACGGTCAAAGAGAGCGGAAGTGTAGCTCGCAAGCAGCAGCAATATACAATTCGAGGCAGACCCAAGACTGATACTATCTCTGTTTTCAATCTTTGCCGAATGACCAATATAATCTGTTTACAAGCTTCATAAGTGCATGCGCTCTGATATATATTTTGGAAACAATACCAATAAATTACGAGTCAAACTTGGACTCAATGCTCTACTAATCGAACCTAGTCAAAAAAATTCTGGAGGCACTGCCAAATCTTCCCACACTAAATCTCCGAAAAGTTGTGATTAGCGATATTCCAAGATCTGTGCGCAGTAGTAGAAGGTAAACCTGGCCTAAAACTAGGGATCATACATGTCATATGTCATACAAGACTCAACACCTGCAGCTTGGGCTCTTTAGATCTTAATACGCAATATTTTCATAGGTTCAGTCATCATCTGACTGTCACAATTTTATTCCTCTCTATAGCAGAATTCTTTTTCTCTTAAAAGCACATTTGTGCTCAGACTATCCAGCTTGACTTCCTATCCAACAATCTTGGACAAAATATATCGGTCACTTTCGCCTTGTGGTTGGTGTGTCGCCCCCCTCCACAATTACAATGTTCAACTAGTCAGAACTTCTTTGGGCTGCGATTGAAGCGCAATTTTGAATGATAACGTGGTTTCTCAACATTGTTTCAGGTGGGAGGGGTGGCCAAATATTTTGTCAGAGATTGTAGCTCGCACCAAGTATGATGAGCAGTTCCAGTTACACAGCATCACGCTGAACTCAAATCAAAAAGATCTGATTTCTTCTTACGCCTTCTTTAATAACAAGGCATCAAGAAATGCAACTCTTTTAAGCACCACTGGCGTAATTTCCAAAGTAATTATAGGACAAGGCTTGCTTCTGAGGAAACCTTCAACGATGCCAAGAATCACTACAATCACAAGACATGAACTGGCTCTAAGCACCAAACTTCAACAATTTGAGAGTTCTCTGTCCAATACCCAAGATCAGTGTATTAAAAAATATACGTAGAAAGAAATAAGCACATACTTGGCCCACAAGAGCATGATCTGGTGCTCTGAAAGAGAGTATGGAAATAATACGAAAGTAACTGGTTGATACAAGAGATTCAAGACACAAACCTTCGTTTCATTACAGAATGCATGCCTGACACCCAGAAGAGAGTGCAGAATTGTCCAATGGACATACACATTATCACAGTGCCAAAAGAAGCAGACACGAAAATAAGAGCTTAGTTAAAGTAACTTATTATAAGTTACTATAACTTAGCTCCTTAACGTGCTAAATTATAAACACCGAGTTTGAACACACTCGCACCCGGGGATACCTTGGAAAAGAAACAGTCATATGAAAAAACGTTTTAACAGCAGAAACTAGCACTATTGTCCTCTCAAACATAGACACCCCTGAAAACCTCCAAAAGGAGTCAACCCGAAAAGAAGGTAATCGTAATCAGGCCCTATTTTAGAGAGAAACAGCCTCCAATTATCGGACCCTGCCCTGCTCAAAATCCACTGAAAAGTGCCCTTTTTTATCATATCAGACTTAAAGGAGAACTAATGGGTGTGCAATTTTTTTTTAAAATGAGAGATAATGACGAGAAAATGACATCTGCACTAATTTTTCAGGTCAGGGATGTTTTGTTCACATAATTTTTCGCATATGAGCATCGCCACACTCGTGGCCATCTTGTTTGGTCTTTCCGCACGAAACAGTAGAGAATCGACACGGTTTTCCGTGGAGCAGCTATGTTTGTGAAGTACAACCCTCTCTACGCTAAATCTGAAGAACAAAGTTGCTCACCCTTTATATATTTATGCGTGCAATTGTTTTGAGTCATCAGCAAGAAACAAAATTCAAGAATGAATTATAAAGACTAAGGATAGAGAAATTAGAATGTCCTAAACTATTTGTCCTACCTTAGCTCGCAGCTTTCGACAATACTAGACCCATCTTGGCTGTATGCATACTAAGTCAAGCCTAGCTCTATAATTAGAACTAATATCAATCCATATTCACTACCAAATCTCATCTTTTACCCAACCGAACACATAAAAATCCTCGAGATCAAGTTCATGGATTGGCAACAAAATTCGACAATGGTGTGGTTTCTACAATCAGAACTCACCCAAGCGATTTTAACATAGCTACTATGCATTATCATTCTTCGTAATACTGCCATCAGAAACAGAAACCATGCAATCGAATCGAAAGTAATGACAGGCTGTTGATTAATTAGTTTCGAATGTAGATTTCGCGGTTGGTGAAACGTTTTTTGTCACACTTCTTTGTTTATTCTCTGTACGAGCACTGGTGAAGCCAGGACAGTTAGTTGCATTGTGTGAAGCTATGTTCAAAACATTTTTTGAGTGAAGTCATAGCTTCAACACTTTGCTTGATCATTTCCTGATCCTCAATGTTGCGAAGAGAAAGGTAAGATCAATTCTTATTTTTGCGTAAGAGGATCGGTCTCTCGCTCCACATGTAGCACAAATTGTTTGGTTTTGAGCAGTTGTGTTGCTGGAGCGGGATTGACGTCACTGACGTATCGCAATTCTAGAACCCAGACCTTCTTCCTGCACTGCCGAAACTCAAAGATGGCGACGAGTGTACTGAAAAATTGACATCGAAATTAAATTATAACAGCGTAAAAAAAGGCGATAGGGAAAGAAAACTGCTAGGCAGGGAATCTTCATCCATGCTACTAACATTTGAGGGAAATTTTTTTCTTGGCAATAGTTCTGCTTTAATTAAACGGGGCTTTGGAGAAAATATGGCTCAAGTCCGCCCTTTCCCCCTAATTCCAGACGCAGCATTCAATTCTAAAATAGGCCCTGGTAATAAAAAGACATGGATACGACACGTAACAGTAACCATGGGACATGTATTTCTACATGGATATGAGGATGATAGCAGCAAGAACGCAGCAAGAGTTTCGTGTAAGCAATTTACCAAACGGGCCAAACGGGTCGCTAATTTCATACAACAACACACAAACCTGAGATGGTGAATCCCGACAGTTTTGACCACCGACTGCTCCTCTGTAAGGATCGGGATTCGCAGTCTACATTAATTACACAGATATAGTTAAATTAATACATGGAAACATGTACGTAGACAAACCAACAACCATTTCTGAATCTAACTAGAGTAGAATACCACCTCAATGCTAACATATTGATTTTCCTATCTTCCATGCGTGTAAAATCAGAGCATGTTATCCAAGAAAGGGTTCAATCTTGGGGAAAAGGGCAACTTTCAGTACCATTTTCAATTTACTTTTCGTTCATCAACTAATAGCAGGCAGTTGCTATTGAACATGTCATTGCATCCTATATTCATTAACGGTTAACATAACAAGGGAGGTGTCCACCACAACCCCCGTGAAGCCTAATATTTTTTTCTGTGAAAAAAACAGCTAAAGCAGTTGCAGCAAATTTTTGCAAGTCTCAACAGAATGTACTTGTGCAAATTTGGTCGTCATACCTATAACATGGGGGGGGGGGCACGTGGCCTTTTTCTGACATGGGGTAAAGTCATTTTTGCTAAATTTTTGTTTTTTTCTCCACGTTTGTTCCATTGTTTTCAACAATTTTGGGCTTAAATCATTGCTTTCAATGAGCTCTTTCAGAACATGTCTAATTTGAATACATTCATGCAGCAGGGGGGTCCACAAAAGAGGGGTTAAGTCCAAATTTTTCCACGTTTTGGAACTTACAAAAATCCAAATTTCCGAAGATATAATCTTTTCTTACTTGCACTGTCCTTAAAACGCCTTTTTTTTGCCAGCCTTAGTACATCACTTTTTGTCAGAAAATCACATTGCCAAGCATTTCTCGTCAAATTAAAGTTTTTTGTATTGGTTCCTATGGAAAACTGAACTGCCGGTCTGCAAATTTCAAATGTGAGTGGAATAGTCAAAAAAGGCATGTTATGTCAACCGTTAAACTCTATTCAGGCAAGGGGCATACAGATACCATGACTTTTGCATTCAATAGATATAGAATCTTTACAGTATATACTGTAATGACTTGATTGCCACTATAGGACTCTAAATCTCGAGTGTTTCGGCCATACACACTACCAAAGAAAAGATATCATCATGTTTATTCTCAGTTCTTGAACTTCGTTATCCACCCCTAAATTCAGATCCAGGTCAAACCCCTATAATTTCAATTTGCCAACAGCACAAGTATTATACGAAAATTAAGTTATAAAAGTATGCGCCCCATATTGCGGTTGCTTTTACGTTAAAGAGAACTAATTCTGCACAGAATATTAACATCTATTTTCCGACACCTATCGGATACTGCCCCTTATTAAAGCCCACTTCTTGGAATAAGCTGACCCCCCTAGAACAAGCCCTCTCCCTTCAAAACCAATTTCTGATAAAGAAGCCCCCACCCTTTTAATTGTTATGCAAAGGAAATAGTTGAATCTTTCCAAAAATATTTTAATTGTGGATCAGTTCCTTCTTTGTCGTTTCCTCCTTTGATCCACTCACAAAGTCAGAAAAATGTTCTATCAAATCATCTGAAAATTACAGAGAATCTGATACCAGGGTGTGCTTCCGGGAACGCAAATTTAATAAGCCCACCTTCCCCTCCGCCCTTAAAAAAATCCCCCACCCTCAAATACATTTCCGACAAGTAAGCCCCTGGGGGCTTAATCGAGTCATTACCATAGTGTAGAGCAGGTTTAGGTTAGTTTCTAAAGCTCAATAACTAAATAAGATTTTCTTGGTTTCAGTGTACTCATGAGAGACCGATTCATATTAACAGCTGTTGCAGATGATTATGTTCCAAAAAAGATCTTTCGGCAAAATGGCGAAACAAATTGTCAATATCTATACCGAGAAAAAATTCTAACTGAGATACTGATCGAAACTCACAAAATCTAAATTTAAGTTTATACTTCTTTGAATTATATTGAACCCAGTAAGAAGATGCAAAGACTGACAAGCAACTTACTGGAACATATGTGGGGGTAACCCAATTTGCAGACCTTGAAAGGATATTTCTAGTGACAAACACAAATAAATTTGATATCAGAGGTACACGTATCCAGGCTGTTGTGGAAAGAACATTCAACAAAACCAAGAATCGTCTCCATACTGCCACCTAGATAAATGAGTGCCCCTGGGTAAGCAATCGCCAGTTGCAAACCGATTAAGCACATATTTTACTAAAATTTACATTATTAACTTACAGAATGGGTTCCAAAACTCAGCGGAGTGTTATATTTCCAGTTGCTATGAGAGAGCAATCCAAGAGTGTACGGTCCAGCTCCATGGTAAGAATTTCTGCAACAAATATTTACATAACAATACTAGAAATAAAGCAATTATTTGTGTATGATATATAAGACCCCCAGTATGCATAAAGCACCAAAAGTAAGCTTCTGTTTATGTAGGATTGAGCAGAATTCCTGCTCTCCTACAAACTGACCAGAACGACTGCATTCATGAAGCTGGGAACAACTGCATTCATGAACCAGTGGTCAACAGAATACCACAAAACACAAAACACTCAATAACTACCATAGAATCCATACTGGGAATTCCCCCACTGTTCAGAATGTAACTATAGCCATTGATGCAGATTTATATGTATGCAGAAAACATTGATCTAAACTCCAATCAAGTTCCCACTATGTCTGCTCACTTGTGCAGGGAATATCTGTTTTCGAAATCAACAAACTACATTACTTATTTGGAAAATATTTACAAAAATACAACAGCTTGAATGTATCTTCTGCAGTGCCACATGCTCTTACGGAAACTTCGGATTAGCATCAGTCTATATTCAGTCAGCACATAACACTAAACATAATCAATTATTTTGAAGAGACTGGTGGTGGTAGCATATGTGACCTTTTATGGGAATAGAAAGGTTCATGCAAAATGCGTTCTTTCTCGTACAAACTCATTTATGTTGACTCACAAACCAGGCATATCCCATTTTGGCGATCAAAACGACGTGGAGCATTTGGAATTAAACGCATACGAAAACCAAATGCCTTTGAAATCGTAAATGCGTTTGCAACTCTTCAAAAGAACGCATTTAAAATTTCACGCATTCGCACAACGCATTTAAACAGTGCTTTCAATGAAAAAATTGCAGGTGCACAGCGTATCGAGCGCCTTATGAGGGATTTTCCTGGTCAAGGCGTGCTAATTTAACTCGTAGTTTGTTCACTTTTACGCAGAATTGCAAACTTGTAGGAAGCCTGCAATTGCAAGTACAGTCCTCGGAATTCATGAAAACAAGCGATGGCAAAAAATTGCAATCGGCTATATCACTGACGGCGGTAATCGGCCGCATCTATTTCCGGCGGTCCAGGGTTCGAAAATTACAAAATTCTGAGCAAGGGTCCAGTTGGACCTAGCTATCTGATCCGACAAACTATAGCTATCACTTACCGTAGCAAAGAATGATTACTTGCAAAAGCGAAGGTTAGACAAAAAAGGTCACTGACCAGGAATTGTTCACTTAGATACAAAACAATCCCTTCTTTAGCTCCAGTGGCCATCGACAACATCAGCAAAGCAGTTCCTGAGATTGAAGAGCTGCAGTGGCTGACTGGAAAAAAAAGGCGTCACAGGCACCTAAGAGAAATGCACACTGCATGTGGCCTAACAGACACGATTGTTTCTCCCGCAGGACAGGGTCAGATACTTGGTCGTTCACAGGAAGCAAGCTGTATCAGAGGTGTTACAAAGTATTGACGGCAATTTTTTGCACGATGGTCTAATTAGATAGTAGTGTAATAGATTTCCATAGCTACCTCTCGTGTCGGAGGCGAGTGATTTTTCAGAGGAAAACATACTGTGGCGCGGGATCATGAGCGGGCCTCGATTGATTTCAGGCGCATATGGAGGCGCGCACGCTATCGTGCGCCTTAGGATGAAAGCACTGATTTAAACGTTCTCACTTTTGTTGAACGCGTTTGAAAGGCGTCCGTAGTTCATTATTCCAAATTTACCACAATATTTGAACCTATTGCAAGTTTTGAACATCGTTTATTCATTACTACTGCACATGCGAGACACATCAGGCAGTGAATGAGGGGATCGTAATACAGACGAAGACTGCTTACGTTGTTTTTGACCTGATACTTTGATCCAAACAAATGCTATCAACAGAAAGGCTATGGCACTTATCACCAAAAGGAAACAGACGGCCTTGCTTCAACGGCACTGAATACATTCTTGTTAGAATTTGTGATCTTTTGGTAGCATTCATTTTCGTGGTTTGCTATGTTAAGAAAAAAAAAGTATGTTCGTAGTCTTGACAGAAACGGCAAAAATTTCTTCTCAAGGTTTTCTTTCTCTATTTATATGTCGTCTAAATCGTTTTTTTTTTCTGTGAAGGTTTCACATTTTGTTTCAAAGTTAATTCGCCATCCGTATCAGCAATACATACTGTACATGAATAATATTTATATTACACATGTTCAGAGATAGCAGCATTACGTTTGAAAACAAAGAGCAACTTGTTACATGGCATGGCTCTCCAAGAAGTCACAGCATATCAAAAAATATGGAAAACCATAATGGTGCAAGATTGACAACAGACACAGGGCTTAAAAAATTAGGCGCACGCTCGTATAGTGCGCCTAACGTGCACCATTGTTGCTCCGAGGTGCACGGAGATTCGTGCGCCTTAATTTTTCAGCCATCAGAAAAGTGTTGTGAAGTTCATC
>JAOBRC010240132.1:0-14422 GCA_027575255.1 Scolionema suvaense | reverse complement strand
AGAAGGGGGGGGATGGGATTCAACCCCTCTGCACGCTATGAAGCTGATACGCCATAAACAAGCACATTTGGTCAATCTTGAAAACAGCAGAATAATCAGGAGCATACACTTCCGCATCTTTCCCTAAGAGACGCTCATTGAAACGAAAAACAAAAAAACGTTTCTACCCGAGCCTACCACTGACCACCAACGCACTCACCCCGCTCCAGCCCCCCCAAATGTGCTTTTTACACCCATGCATAAGCCTTTGCCAAAAATCCGTAAGAATTGATGTTTGCAATACATTTATAATCGATTAATCCACTTACCACTTTGCTTACTTTGTGGTGGAAAGGTAAGCTGTCAACGTGAACGAAGAGGTGAAGGAGTAACTTTTCACACACCTTGTAAAAGAATAAAAGAGAGCAAATGACCAATTACAACAGCACCATAGTAAGCACTAGTGAAGTGCATTGTAGGCTACCTAAAATATATACAAAGATATCACCAGCCTGCTCACAGACTGCTCGAAAAAGTTAGCTTCTCTCACGAGTGAACTGCGCTAAGGCTGGGAGCAGGCTAAGATATCACCAGCTTGTGCAATTGCACAGGGAATATGTCCGAGTTGAGGAAAAACTACAATTGTATAATGTGAATTCAACATCTAGTAAAATTCGGAACGTTCTGTTGGAGAATGAAAGATCCATTCAAAGCACTATCATTATACAGTCAATTGGAAGCACATGCTACAAGCAAGGTCAGCGAAAATCTTTCTCAAAGAAACACCTCCGACAACATCGGTTAAATGCAGTTCCATGAACTTAAGAGCCACGAACCAATGGCTTAAACTACAACTAAAACGAGGAGACTTACATCAGAGGAAGGACTAGTTCAAATATCAACATCAACTTTGAGCATAAATAGTAAAAGAAGACAATGCAATAAATACCTTTATTTCTGATTCATTCAGACCATCAAATGAAGCTCTTCTTTTATTCAAAGAACCAGGCCCTGCAACAGAACGATTCATTTTGAGCCAAAAAATGTTACATTTTAAACCATATGTTGATTGTACTGGAAGACATACGAATTGAACTGTGATGGGCACCAAGTAAAAGAGTGCACGCATGTCAAAGCAACTCTTCCTAAGACAGAGTTTTCTCAATTCCCCAGGTCAGGACCTGAGCACCTTGATCTTAGTTGGTTCGTACAGTACGAAAAATCTGAGTAAGATAATACAACTGTCTGTCTATAGAATTGAATTGTTTCTTTCCTGTCACAAAGATATTTCAATTCAAAGTTCCTAGAAACTAACAACTCGAAAGAACTTAGGGTTTGAATGAATTCATAGTAAAGATACGCTTGGCAATAGAATTTTAAGGAATATAAAATGCAGGTCTTCATGGAACTTTTTGTTGTTGTTGCAAATCTTCTACTTCAACAAAACCTATTCTAAGTTATCATTTCCATGAGCACAGCTCTGTAGAAAGAACACTAACCTATGATGTATTAAAATGTTGTGTTTTAGTGTGCCTTCAGTTTTGAGCTCATCGTTCCTTTGACAAAATACATAGAGCTTGCATTACTAATAACTTTTTGCATATAAGTATTTTGAGCGAACCTTTCGTGTTAATTTACGCTGTGGACACACTATTTTCTAACATAAAGGTGACTTCCAAAGTCTGAAATTGCGAAGCTTATCTCTTGCAAAATCTGACTTCCAGAACGAGAACAATATAAGTCTAGTTTTAGGGCTGCCATGAAGCAGCCCTGAAACCGGACTTATATTCAATGGAGAGTGCTGATAAAAATGTCCTCACACTTTCCCCCTCTAGAGGTGGACGCACTGCACTTTCGCAGAGCGTGTGAACTCCTTTATTCACAGGATAATGCAACCCGAGTATGCCAGAGATAAGTCATGTTTTGAACTGCAGTGCGTCCGCAGCCTTATTGTATGCATCCAGATCAGCTAAAACGCTCTGCTTTTGTACAAAGGTTTCTTTCTTCTTGCCCTTGTATAGTTTGCCAAATGTCAAAAGCCTTATCGCCAAATTACCAGCATATATTTTATTTCTGTAAGGGTCTGTTTTGTCCATATCTTCAGGATTCAAACTATTGCTTCGGGAAATTTTCGAAGTCGAACCCGCATTCTGGTTTCCGGAACATTCAAGAAGTCTGGCATGTCTGCAGTACACATAAAAACTTTCTTTTTTATTCTAATTGTGAGGAAGAGCAGATGTTTAACAAGGCCAGACAACTAGGCTGCTACTAAATAGTAATGGTAAAGATCCAATATCAAGAATTGTTCAGGTTTGGTTTTTGGTTTGGTCCTATCAAAAAAGCATTTCTTAAAGCCTTGAAGCCATGTTTTCCTTATTTTCATAAATTGAGTACCTTTGGGTTTTTACCATCGTCACAGAGCTTTCCAATGGTTCTAACGACCTTTTTCAAGATACTCTAGATTTAGACTCCTGGTGGCAATGCTGTTACTTTGCATAAATGTCAACAGTTCTACCGGATCCTGCCCCTTTAATAGTCCCCAGGGTTGGTGAACCAGCAAACTGCTACTAAATTTAATTTATGTCAACTGTTGTTAGCAAATTTTAGGTACAGGATCTGATAGAATCGTTGAAATTAAAAAGTTTAAGATTATTTATGCAAAGCAACGGTATTGCGAGAAAGACTCTAAATCTAAAGCATTTCAGCCAGAGGCACCACCAAACAAAAGATGTCTTCATTTTCATGACTGATTCTTGAACTTCATAATCCACCCCAAAATTCAGATCCTGGTCAAATCCATATAGTTGGAATTGCCATATATATGAAGATCGAGTTATCGTAGAATGTTTACATCCCAACCTCACTGCTTTTACTTGCATGTTGTTTCACTTTTATGCAGGTGACGTAGGTCTGTACATCAACCCAGTGATTGTGAGCAGAATCTGTGAGAAACTGTAAGTTTTGAGAAGAGTATGTGAGCAGGTAAGAGTTATAGCAGTATAGAACACATTTGCTCAAAATATTACCATTATTTATTTTCAGACACCTATCGGATACTGCCCCTTAAACAAAAACCCTAAAACATGAATCAGATGATTTTGTATGTCCTTTCTGTTTTTTGACTTTGTGGACGTGGATGCCAATTAAATGTATTTGCATACTTTTTTCTTGCGTTAGTAAAAATCGACGTTATATTCATGGCTCACTCTCATATTCATATCTGTGGTAAATTTCATGTAATGAAGTAGGTAGTCCTTGGTACAAACTCCTCAAGAATACCCCATCAAACCTTATCATTGTTCTATTGTCCCCATAAACAATGGCTTTGTTCTCAGACAATAAGAATGTGTTATTTGAACAATGCTTTTCCTTTCAGACAATAGGAATGTGTGATTTGAGCAGGCAAATTAGAAATGATGTAACTATGCGAATTCAGGCCATAGTTTGCACTTTTTATTGACTAATTTGTAACTCAAGGCTACATACTGAGTCAACTACATACTGAGTCAATGGAGAAGTTTGAAGGCAAAAGAAGGGTTGTTGACATTTATGATCATTTCCAATAGTCTTCAATAAAACAACAACAGAACAATGTGATTCAATCCAAAATTTGAAATTTTGTGAATTGTCAACCAACATCAGCACGTAAATACATTGCTTGCCTAGAGCAAGATAGGCGAGTGTGGAAGCCTGTGTGAATGCATCGCATTGATAAGACTCACCACCACTCTTCTGGAGCTCTTGAGGAAAGCAAAATGCCCCTCGTGCAACTTTTTACTCAATGATAAGACTGAGCGGGTCTCAGGGCTTCAAATAATTACTTTATTAAACTGATTGGCCACGATGTCTGGCACATTTGCTTTTTCCACTAGGCATTGTTTTCTTCCATGTCACGGCATGCAACGGCTCAAGCGCCTTCCACATGCACAGCAAGGAGCGAAAAGAACCAGGCATAATTACCACATGAAATTGCACTCCTTGCAGACAATTAAAGCGTGCAAAATTTTATGCCTACAATATTACACAAATCATTTTAATGTGCTGATCCATCTTTGCTGCTGTAGTTGTCATCATAACAGCAACCACCATTCAAATTTTATTGAGGAAACTCTTGGTGCAGGATCTTAGAAAAGACACTCAAATGACTGAGGGAACTTAATAAGTTATGGAACTTGTCGTGTTTCATGATGGAATATAGACCTCACCAATGCATGATATGCAAAATATAATCTTCCCTCCTTGATTCCAAAATGGACAGCTGGGAGACGTGACTTCTCCGGGAGTATGCTTGTGCCTCCGCTATTTATCGTGCACGTAACTAGCGCCAGGGTGCAGCGCCCGCACAACCAAATTTTCCTAGCAGCTGGGGGGATATGGTATATGTTCTGGAACCCCAAAACAGGCAAAATCTAGCGGTCTTCTCCAGTGTAGCTCCTCCATCATAGCCATCATACTGGCCCCATTATAGAATTTCCAAATAAGGTGTTATGATTCACGGTTTCCTGTGACAGATTTTCGAATGCGCCTCACAGGGGATTGATGGTAACTGCAATACCGCATTGATGACTTAGTCTTCCGAAAGACCCACTATGCAGTGCAAGGTCGAGTCGGTCTTCTAAAACTCATGCGCTAATTCTAGATGCCTTTATGTGAGCTGTATTGAATCCATGGGTTTACTTTACACAACTGTGGATCTGGAAATCTGAGATTTATATGTGCAGTCAGCAACTAAAATTTGCACCCGCACAATTTTCTATTACATGAGGAATCTGCCTGCACGATGACTGACAAAGAATAGCGCTCATAGTGACTGTTTGCCTGTGTACCAGCATGCACACTCGCGACTGAGCGCATATCAGGGAGAAGCCTGCTGGGATTGCTGATTTAGTCGAAATCGTTACAAGAAACAAGGGAATTGCTTCTACATACTACAGGGTTGGTAAAGATAGGTACTACACTATAGAAGAGGTGCATCACTGATCGAAATATGTGCAAATTACCTATCATCATTGATTGAAAAACTGCCAGACATGATAACTGACGAAAGGCAGGCTTACGCAGGTCATGCCATTAAACCTGCAGGACAGCTTACACGCAAGAAACTTTCCTAAAGAGGTGTTCCTGTCGCAGAAGTAATAGTCTGTACCAATCATGGTCTTTTTGTACGCGAACATGGTTGTATATGAGTCTTTCGTAGTGGAGGGGGGGAGGGGGGGGGGGTTGCAGGGCTACATGCAGTCATTTTATTGAGGGCCGTTTTGGGCTCCAAATTGAGTTTTAACCTCATTGAGACAATACTTAGCATCATGAAATATAAAGATTTTGCTTCCTGGTACATGAAATTATCACTACATACAACAGTTTGTACTCTAAAATTCAGTTATATTTATACGTAAAAATGTGAAAATGTAATTATATTTCATCAGAAAATAGCTACCGATCACCGGATGTCATTTACTGGCTAGATAAAACCCTGGGTTGGTCAAGGGGGACTTAGACCTAGATGCATCAAGGCAGAGGAGAGGAGTGGTAAAAATTTATGAAAATTTGAGGGGATGTCATATCAACGACGGAATTCAAAACTGTAATAACTCCAAAAAGCATGTTTTGAGAAAAACAACATTTTAAAGTTTAATGGCCATTAACCCTACAAAGGTTGGGCTTTTTGGACATTAAATAGGCTGGGGGGGGCCTAGTATGCCCCCCATGTAAAATCTATAATCTTTCATGAATAGTCTTGAAACTTGGTACAGTGCTAGATGACTGTATTGTGTATCATTTGGGCTGAGTAATGACATTAATTATGCTTAATTAATTATGCAATTTCAATTAATAACGCATAATTAAGTGTATGAACCAAATTTGTCAAAATTCGGATTTTGGCCACGGGACTCCAAGAAATTGTGTAAAAAGCATAGTATACCATTAATCCTAGCCTCCTAATACCTATTCTTGACATATACACTGATATTTGCCCATATAACAATGATTCTCTGTAAATGTCATCGTTTTTTGGCATTGACACCTGTCAAAAATGATGACGCCACGCCTAAAATTAGTATCAGATGACAATTTTTTTGTATTTCTGAAATCCTTGATAAATTTTAGGAAAAGTCACCACGTTTCATGGTCATACCATAAGTATTTCTCGAGGTATTTAACAAAGTTCATAGCCGCGGGCATCCCGTGCCCCCCCAACCATTGTAGGGTTAAAGACAAGACAGATTTAATGCAAGTTAGTGCATAGAGGGCATTTAGTTGCTTGAAGGCACCTAGTTGCCATCACACATACCCTTGTGGAACATTCTCACTGCTGACTGCCATTAGCCTTAATCACCTATACAACCCACCTCGACTTCTGCTACTGTCAGTTGTCAATTTTCACAATGGCTTCAAGACTGCCTGCGCTGCCCTGTAGATTGCCATCACTGCCGCACAATGAGACTTTTACAGGGCAGTTGCAGTCACCCCTTCTCTCCCAAGGTTTGAGCAATTTTTCAGGTATGACATTTGTATCATTTGTGTTGAGTTGTGAAGGACGACTTTCGAATGATAATATGATCTGTTGTCAGGTATGACATAGTTGTTGATTCTGCCAGTTGTGACACAATTGAATCTTTGTTCCAATCAAGAAAGGGGACTGAGCAAGGTCCTACTAATAGGTAGGGAAGGGCATGCCATGGGAGGGGGGAGGCCGCTGCATGGTGCCCACACTTTCACAGTTGTAGTTTTCTGCCGGGTGGGCCTCAAGCGCACTCTCCCTATAGGTTGTTAAAGATCATAAGTTGAGTCATGTATTGATCCTTGTGCCAGACAAAGGTAGGTCCCTGCCGTACCCCAATCAAAGATTACAAGAGTATTGATCCTTGTGCCTATGAGGCTGGTTGAAGATCGCAAAAGAGCCATGTACTGGTCCTTGTGCCAAATCAGGTGTTTGAGATCACAAGTGAGCAATGCATTGATCGTTGTGCTGCCAGATGTCTGGCCACGCCACAATTCTGAGACCCCCAATTTAGCCCAAACTCCTTTTCCCCTCTACAGGTGCTAACACCAGCAACATTTCTGTGTTACTGACTATTTCAGTTGCTCATCAGAAAAATTTTGAGATACTTTCTTCAACTAATTACGGAAAATTTTGGTTTTAACCATTTTTTAACCAAATTTTAACCATAGCGAAATCTTTGATGTTATATATAGGGGAGTATAATTGCATATATGAAAACAAGGCTTCATAATCATTGTACTTACTAGCAGCAAGGGCTTGACAAAGACCACAACTCCATGAATCACTGAAAACATAATGAAATTCAAAAGATGACACACATATAAAACTTGCAGGTACATCATTTCGCAGGGTAATCAAATATATACTTAGTATATATTCAAATGTTTTATAATATACTCAAAGCAAACATTTACCAAGCAGGGGAAAATCTGAATGACGCAAAACTGCTTTCAATGGTGAAGCTCCACAGAAGATTATCAGGCATTAGTAGAATTCCTTGGAACAAATTGCATCTTCTGTAACGAAATAATCCATCGTTTATCCCATGAAAAATAAATTATGACAGGCTCTAGGTCTGGCCAAGGAGGTTAAAATCGACACCTTGGTCTCATCAATCATAGTAGCTCTATGCAGATCACCCACGATCCAGATGTGCATAAATGGTACTAGCACTCAAGTTATTCTTTAATTAACATAACATGCCTTACTACTCAAACATAACAAGGGGTGGTTCTGCCCTCCCACCCTTGGAAAACCAAGTTTCACTATAGTTATGGCCTTGAAATTTGGATCACTTACTATTGCGCGTAAATGAGGCAGAAGTTCCAACTTTAAGTCCCACATAGGAACTTATACAAAAAATTGGCAAAAAAATGCTTGGCAATAGGAATTTCTGACAGAAGGTGACACATTGAGGCTGGAAACATTGCGTTTTATGGCAGTGCAAGTAAAAAACAATTTCTTCTGGGTTTTTATTACTCCCCTAAAATGGTAAAAATTTGGACTTAACACCCCTGTTTTTACGAGTCCTGCAGCATGAAATTTATTCAAATTAGACATTTTCTGAAAGAGCTTATTGAAAACAGGGGTCATTTAAGCCCAAAATCACTGAAAACGGTTGACGAGAAGTAAAACAAGAGCCCAAGAACCGAAAATTTAGCACAAAATGGCTGTAGTGCCAGTCAGAAAATGGCTATGTGAAACCCCCTGTTATAAGAACGACGACAAAATTGCACCAAAAGATGCACAAGTAAATTCTGTTCACACTTGCAAAATTTGTGGCAACAGCTCCAGCCATTTTTTCGCAGTACAAAGTATTAGACCAGTGGGTGGAACCACCCCCTTGTTATGTCAACCATTAACCCTTTCATTACTGAGGTTTTGGCACTTAGTTTCCCTGCCCTCCGCACAGCGGAGGGTAAACGGTCTTACATTTTGCTCATTGCTGATTTTACGGCTGCCGGGTCCCGCTAGTTCTATGTTCATACCATATAACGTATGAATTTTGAACATAGTGAAATACACAAGAATGCTTCAACTGCCGCACCCATTCAGCAAACGGACATAAAGCGCAAAATGTTCAAAGTTTCTCCAGGAAATTTCGATGGGTTTCAACCCTCCGCTATGCGGAGGGCACGTAAAGAAAGGGTTAAGGCATCACTTTGATTGACATAGTGGTTATAATTCTGTGCTGCCAGTTGATCATCATGCAGATGTCCCCTTAGCTCCCTCGCGTCTTGGCTTCAGAAATGCTTTAGGGGAATCTGTATGGTGTGCATGCCCTCCATTGCAGAACACGAACAAGGTGGGCTAAATCAATAAATTTATGTTACATATGTCACATATATATTATACATATGTTATGTTACACTGCATTGCAGCCCATAGGTGTCTGGAAGGCATAGAAGCGATTAGTTTGCAGCAGCCATAGTGGAAAACTCTGCTTTCCTCAGGAAGGCTTCTTTGAAAGCTGCAACAAGATTTGCAACAGATTTATGACTCTCTGCGATTTCCAAAGATCTGACTGAAGCAGCTGCAGCATCACTCACGTCACACTGAATGCAACCCTGGCCAAACAAGCATCTCTCAAACCAAAAGCAGTATCCTCACTAAATTTTGGAATGGTGGCAGGGCCGTATCCAGCATTTATTTGGGGAGACCAGTCTTCTTTTTTCATCAGTGACAAATTGAGCCAGCATAGCTGGTGAGCTATAAGCTCTCGTGTTCACAGATAATAAAGCGCTGGACAAGTGAACCAATTGCTGTTTATCCTGCCCTTGTTCTCAGCCAGCCAAGACAGAAGGAATTGCAGTTAAGGTGATTGTAAAGCCGCAGACGCTGCAATGATTTGCACTGGCCTGGATTTAATAGCAATACACGATGATACAATACTGTACGAACAGCCTAAAAACGGCCCTAACACATGCACAGGTGTCACATCCGTAGTTTAGAAAAGAATCATGTCTAAGATCGGGAGTAGTGGGTTAACTGAGTTTGGGCGCAGAGACCGATTTTCCGTTCGAAAAGGAGCCCTTGATACAGCCCTGGGCAAAGAAGTTACCAACTCTTAATTTTGCTTCAACGCTTTCTTCAACTTAGGGGCAGGGTTTTGTACAGCCAGTAACTTACCACCAGAATAAGGACATAACAAAACAATTCAAATCATATTTTTAAAACTAATCCAGTAGAAGAGAATTCAATAAAACTGACTAATCTATGTTCGGATGACAAGAAATCTGTGATGCAGTCCTTTTGTCAATTAAATTATTGTAAATATTGTAAATGTAGATACTCTTCATAGATAAATTGCATAATGACATTAGCTTCAAACTGAGTTGCGTTTCCACTATGACGATTTGTTAGCGTTGCATCTTAAGTCTCATTCATTTCAAGCATCTTGTTTCCACCTGATCGTTGTGTTGCGACATGAAACTCACAACGATAGGAATCCCCATCGTCACAACTTCATGACGATGCTAATAGTGGTACGCCGCGCCTTGGTTTTCATGACGCACCTGCTTCCGCCATAGTAGAACCATTATATCGTCATGAAGACGCAGCGATAGGTACATATTTGTTTAGTGGAAACAGATATTTAACCAAAAATGTGTGACGATTCTAAAATGAGCGGTGAGTGACTGGTGATTTGTTCCTGTATTGTGAAATAGATTTCTTTGCCGTGCTTGCATTGTGCATATAAAATTTATAAAAATGTGCTACTTCTACTCTGGGAAGCTGGTTTTAGCCTGATTGCCTTCAGAATATTCGATGTCTTCCAGAGATTGGCAGCAGAACCAGAGTTTGCATTTCTCTATTATTCTGGAACCTCTGGCTCTTAATCATGTAGAGCTTAGGTACAGAAATAGTCTTTTTCCGGTGAAGAAGAGCAAGATGATTGGTTTTTGCGCGCTTTTTACTGTGCGTTGCGGCCTGGTGGAAACAGGTGTGCAGCTTCCAGTTTCAAGTGGAAACAGAACGACCTATCGTCTTGAAAACCGGAACGCAGCGCAACGATACCTTATCTATTGTCTTAGTGGAAACGGAGTATAATTCAATCGCCAGTCGTATCATCTGATAGCGGTTGAATAGACTGGCGTGTGGCACCGTATCTGACGACACGAAAGAACATGAGATATTGGCGATCGATTGAGTTGTGTGAGGTAGTTCCCATATGTTGTTGAAACGTAATAGTGGTTGGAAATATCCAAAAAAATGCCAAAGCGAAAAGTTATTAAAGGCTGCGGATTTGATATCCTTGGATACGAGGTTGGGGATGAAGTGGTTAGGTGCCCAGGTGAGAAGGAAATCATTGCTCATCTTGAGCGTTACAAAACTCAACGACAATTTTTTTGCCGTTGCTTGAAATCTTAATTGTGAGGATTGCACTTATTTATTGGATTTTATCAGCTATTTCTGTTTCAAAAATGGTATTTTCATATTCATATGTCAAATATTAGTGATGAAATAAGAATACCTGTTGCTATAAAATAAAAAAGCTGGCACATCCGCAATGCTTTGTGTTATGTATCAACCTCTTAGGTTAGATTGGTTTGAGACAGGTCTTGCTGAAGAGAGATGCAGCTAAACAATATCATAGTGGCCACCCCTTAACAGGGGGGAGTATAGACTTCCAGAAAGTGCCATAAATTTCCTGGATTAATGGGGGGTTTGACATTGATGGGTGGTGTACTTATAGATGGGAGGATAGACAGGAAACATCTTAAAAATCGCTGTAAATAGGAAAACTGAGTACATTTTCTTGCCGAAAGTAATGGCCTAACAAACATTGGATCAAACTTACTTTCTTTCCCGATGCCATAAAATGCAACGGAACAGATTTTTATCACAATACTCTGTTGTCTATCCAAATAGTGGTTCATTCTTGATTCAACATCCTGATCGGTTGGAAATATAAGTAGTGCGGCACAGAAATTTACTACTTATACTCTAGCACATTCATGATCCACAAACACCACCCAGGCAGTCAAGGTACATTACATTCTCTGCAACCTTTCGCTCCTTCAAACATTGGCAAAGCTAATGGACATTTATTTTTTCATTACCTTTTTTAAATTTGAATTGATGCTAAGTGATTTGATTATCGAGCACACAAAGTATGCAGTCTGTAATAGTTTGATTGATATCAAGCAATTTCTACAAACGTCATAAGCAAGTGGTTTCAATTGTGTGCCTCCTCAGTAACAAGAATCGTCAAACTCAGAAAAACAATGCCTAATTAACAATGCTTGTGACAACAAGGTCCAAGAATGGATATTGACAAGTTGATTGATGATCAGAACCATGGTTGTCACGGTCGAAAACAAACGCCATCACGTGCCTTTCTACAAGTTGGTTCTGCCGTCATAACCAAGTAGGTAACAGAACTCCTAGTACGATATTGAAAAGGGTCATTCCCGGTGGTAAGATGGGGGGTACGCACGTAAAATCATAAATGGCGGGGTAGTTTTATAAGTAGAGGTAAAAACTGTCTGCCCTTTATGGATATTCGTAAGTCTGTCTCTTACCACTGGTTAGTGGCATGAAGGTCATTTTTCGTTCTGCATTATTCCGCTCTGAAGGAAATTTCAGTGCAGAATTTCCAAAATCTAAAAATTACCCAGGGGCTACACTCCTGCTCCATGTCGGGACTGCAGCTCTCCTTAGACACCATAGCTGCGAAAGCTAGGACACTCAGAGAATTCTACCTTCGAAAATTGGAATTTCAATATCTGAACTGTAATTTGCAAGTAAAACTGAGCGGGAGTCCACAAATATTATAGTTATCAAATTTATTTCATAACTTAAAAGCAATTTAGCTCTGTATATAGAAGTTATTCATTTGCCAAGTTTTCGGTGGATTTCTAGACACCACCATCTACAGCACTAGGTCAAATCAACACATAACTAGAACTACTGTTAGAAATTGAAATTCCAGTTGAATTCTATGTTTGAACTTCGACATCAATATTATTGATCTGGTCACATCAAATAGTCAAAAAATATTGCGTTATGGGTAGAGGCTCCCAGAATGCTGTTGTGACATACTCTAATTTTCATAATAAACGGGAACGTTAACTAATTTTTCGCCTTTGATAAGGTTAGGTTTGGGGTTTTCAGCCAACTTCGTAGTTGCAATATGGCAGTAGTTCTAACTTCCATGGTCTTCTGTCTGCCTTTCTGAGTGATAATAATCACTGTTTCCAAACCATAAACTGCTGCCCAAACTACTGCCACCATACACAAAAAGACTTAAATTTTTCCCCTCCTTACTATGGGAAGGCATCTTCAGGAGTGACAGTCATCAGGATGATTAATTTTAGACCCCCCCCCCCCCACCATTCCACTTCCTAAATTTAAAAATTGGTTGGATCCCCCCCCGTTGATTACTGTCAGAAATTTATCAGACCCCCCGGTTGTTTTGACCCGGTGTTGTAATGGAACTTAGAGTAGTGCACACTGTCTGCACTTTTTCTTTGATTTGCACCTATCAATGATTAAATCCAATTTCTGACAAGTAAGTGCTTTTCATGTTGTTATAACCTCCTCGATATCTTCAGTTTGTTTCTCCAATGTATTCTTTGCTGCACTAACTGTCTACTTTATAAATATTTTTTAATGTTACTTCCTGTTTGAGGTTTCTCCCAGATTTAAATGCAGCTTTTCATCGGCTGCTCTCTTGTAGTGCTGTCAGAATTTCGGGCTTAGTCCAGTGAGCCATTGTAGTGATATTTTATTTGAAGTGCTATTAAGTGCATTTGATTTTTCCTTTTTCTTCTTCTTTGCTGGAAACAATTGATTCCAGGGACTTTTGTTCATAGCCATTTTTCACCAAAATGTGGATGAGGACTCGTAGTTGCGATCCTTAGTCCTTAGGGCTGTTACACTCTTTTAAGCATACTGAGATACCTTAAACATACTGCGTAGCAAATCTCGAGCGTCAGAAAATATGACTTGCATTCCTTCACCATTGTAAACTTTGTCCAGCCTACTCCCAGGCCTGAGGGAACATTCTCAAAACGGGACAATGTAAATGGACAATGAGCTACTTATTCATGTTCCTTCTCAACACAAAAGCTGTAAAAGTATGGCCAAATGTGCTCCTCGGGTTGTTGTATGTAGGTATTTTTAACTCTGTAAGGAGTTCAATGAATGGAAGCATAGTGCGAAGCATATTCTGATGCTCAAATCGGAAAAAAAGTGTAAGAATATTAGCCCCAGTAAAATTTACCTAGGCTTTCAAAAAAAGTAGTGCATCCTCTACAGGTCTCATATGGACTAGGAAAACGTTTCTTCATGCCAGGACTTATTACATAATGAACATTAAAACCAACTTTTTTTGGTAGAAAATTTTCGAAAGTTTAAATCAAAATCCGGTCAAATGATGAGTTGGTGAATATGTATAAAAAGTTGTTCACATTGTTAATGCCAAGCAAAATATCCCTGCCCGTAGCTATAATTATACTATAATAACATTTGCTAAGTTTGAAGTCTAAGTGTGCGCCTAGACAGGTTTATGCAGAAGTTAGGCAATGTATCTCAGGTTTTGGGGAGTTAACTGTGGATATCACTCTGAAGTATTTTCTTATGCATCTCATTTGTACGTGCTTAAGTTCATATGCGTAACAAGGGAACTGGCAGCATGTGAGGTTGGCTCTGAAATACGTTTCAGACAGAGAAAATGCAGTTTGTTGCTGTGTACTTTTACCTTTGCCGCATGACTCCGAATTTTTGGAGACCGCTGTTATGGGACTGATGATTTATCTGTGTTACTGCTGTTACTTAACTTAGCTGTATTTCTAACTTAATCCTGGTCTCAAACATGAAAATACTTGCGTATTTTATCGAATCACATTTGGCGAAGTTGGATTTTCAAAATCTGGGAATTTGTCAGGGAAACATCTGGAAAATGATCTGTGATTTGTCCAAAACTGACCGAAA
>JAOBRC010240021.1:0-14423 GCA_027575255.1 Scolionema suvaense | reverse complement strand
AGAGCAGCACGGTTGGTGCTGAACATTATACACACGGGATATCCTATAAGCTCGCCTTCAGCCAGGCGAGGCAATAATGTCTAATTTGTCTCTGTCACAAAAGATTTTCCGATTAAAACTTATGTCACTGCAATAAAAGTAGATACAATGTCTGTATGTTAGCAGCATGGAAGTTATATTCCAGATTCAATACGCGGATGTATTCAAGGTCATATAGCTCAAAGTTTTTGCTTTTCATTTAACACAAGCGCGAGTCCCTCAAACGTACAGGAATACCCAATATGGTCGAAAACAGGAATAATTTTAAGGGACTCTTCTACATCCGAAGTCTGAGACAAATCGTAGCTTACCATTGATGGTGTCTTTCTTGCCGTAGAATGCAGCATCAAATAAATGATCCGCAGTGCGCTCAAACTAAAACAAATCAAATAATCATATTTCATTTTCTTAGTCAATTTTCCGTCATATTAATTTTTCTTTATGTCATACCACAACACATTTCCGTGTATTCATTCTGGTCATACTACAAACTTCTTTGCATGTATATTTTTCTGGTCATATTGCTAATTTTTCTTTATGTCACAGTACAATTTTAAGAGAATGAACATACTTCCCAGTTTACAACGACAACTTTCGACTGTCTCAGCAGCCATCATCAGAATAATCATGAACAAGCTAAGTTACATATCAGCTTATAAAGTAGCTAGACGATCAAAATTCAAAGTAATCAAAACTGCGCTATGCAACAAGAAGTTCCAAGAAGCGTCTTCATTCTCTTGAAATTTACTCCCAGTCTTGTGCTGCTACGACCACAGTACAATTTCATTTCGTGTTTTTTCTGGTCATAGTGAAAACCTTCTATAGGTCACAGTACAATTTCTTTCCGTGTGTACTTTCTGGTCATAATGCCAATATGTAGTTTTATGGACAGAGCGAAAAGAAACACGTTTCATACAGTACAAGTGAAGCAAAAAAGAACGTACGATCTACAGAATATATGCAACTAAACATGATTGGAGAACATAAAAAGGAACTACAATCAAGGACAAAACATTGTGACAGTAACATGCTACTGAAACCACGTACCCTGAGTTCAAGGTTGAAATCTTCAAGTTTGTACCAAATATCAACAGAAACCACGATGCTACTAGGGAATGCCTAAAAAGACTACCTACTACCATAAATTAATGTCCAGCATTGTAGACGCTGCAAATAAAAAACTCACAGCGTGAAAAAGAATCGCAAAACACTTACTGAAGCCAACATCAAGACACTTTCCTTCATCTTGGCTAAGCCATGTCGCGTGATGCCAAGCACCTCTCCCTGAAACATGCGACAAACCTTTCATGAAAATGGTTTCCTAATGTAAGCATGCCAAGTTTAAAACCATTTAAATTTCGATCTATCACTCAACGAATCATAGGATCACATGAACAAGGAATTGGATAACAAGCAGCAAAATGCTCTAAAAACTTTCAATCTAAGTACTGAACAAGCCTAAAAGACCTCAAGATACCCCGAGTATAACAAAGAAACGCTTTAGGGAAATACCCCAAGAAATACAAGCGCCAATCTGACAAACCATGTTGCCATCGATGCAACACAGATCACATGAACCTTCCACCTAAATTACAGTCAACAATTAATTTAGGGCAGCAGACATTATAAAGCTTGCTTTTTTGGACGCATCCATGGTTGCACATACCTTAAACGTCATGAGATCAGCAAGCAGCATAACATGGCGGCTGTCGATACTCATTCCGTGACTCTTCATTGTGTATGTAATCTCGTGCATAATGGTCAGTCTGTGAATAAATGAGCACACATAATTTATCCAGGCTGGCTTCAAATCCACAAATCCACATGAATTTTATTAAAGTCCGCTCCCTCAAAGAAAGAGCTACCCAAATTTGAAATTCACAAACTTCATAGTAGTTGAGCTTAGGACCAAATTTTCTTAAATAGAAAAAAACGCAGCAGTCAGGTTACATCTCGGCCAATTTCAACCGTATCACTTTTCCGATGGCATTTTATTTATCTATTAAAAGAATTACCTTGCAGCTTCAATTCCGAGCGTTTTCTCGACTTCGATGATGTTGTTGGATGTACATCCAGTGCCTTTCACACCTGCATAAAATAAACAAACAATAATTTTTTAAGAAACGCACACCAGCCATGCCAATGACTGATTCTGAAGAGAGCTCAGAAATCAAGTTCATGTTTTGGCCTCATTTTACGTGTATTCGCCAAGAGTCACTACACCACACGTAAAAAAACAGCAATAAAGACAACACTTATGTTAAACAACTGAGTATCTACATACAGAGCTCCCAAAGAACACGCAGATCAGCGATAACTTACGATGCAGTTTTGTACAGGACATAAATTAAAATAAACAACCATTAACAAGAATGATGTTTTTCAAAGACCATCACAAGATTCAACAGGCAAAAAAAACTCAAAATCGGTAACTTGCACCACGATTATTTCTGCTTCATCCATAAAACAGCGCATTTCAGGAAACCTAGCTCTCCAAAAACATTTATAAGCAGAAAAACCAATAAAATTAAATTCCACAATGATTAATTCCCTTGCATTTTCGATACTGCAAAAATTTCATACACCAGGGTCAAAACTTCAAAACATCGCAAAATTTATGGCCAATCTAACAAATAAAATTATTTAAAGCTACCTTACCACGTGTGGCCATAACAGCCCGCAGATCATCTCCTTCTACAAGGAGTTTGTATCGATCTTTCTTGTCAGCTTTCTTCTCCTCATCAACATGAATGATGGCTCTACTAACAGTAGGAAAACCCTGAAAAAAACGTCAAAGGATTTCCGGTCAATATATTCACACAATTATATAAGATCTGTTCGCTACTTCAAGTATCTACTTAGAAATGAGCAACCCCAAGCGCGAAATCCCTAAAGGTTAAGACGAGTAGGGGCTCAGTAAAACCTAGCACTGAGCGGTAGTGAAGCAATGAGCAGAGAACGAATCTACAATTCGAGAAGACCTTCACTTCATCAACCGAATTCAACTTAAAAGGTAATTCCGGGAGGGTGGTGCCACCCCTCCTACCCCACCCCCACTGGTACAAGGGTTAACCTTTGCATTGCATAACAGAACAAATAACGAAAATACAAACTATAGAAGTACACATTAACTGTAGCAAAATACAAGCTTCACACAGCTGTCACAGTTCTGGCGTCCGAGTAAAAACCTGTATCAAAACTATCTTACAAACGCCCACCTTGATCAGAACTCCAGGCAGCGCACCCTTCAACATTTGCATCAAATAGTACATCGAACTTTTGCTCGTTTCTTGTGGATGTACAGTAAATACCGACTTTGAATGGATCGAAACATGCTGCAAGAATTACAACAAAATAGTAGAATCAAACATCATATTTAAATACCCCAAATTGTCACATTATTAAAAATCATATTAAAATAATAAATTCACCAATCCATCAGGTTTTTCAACGACGCTGTTTGTCAGTATAAAAAGTTTTACTGGAGTTTTTAAGTCACTTGTAGTACATGATGATATGATTTATTAAAAAGATTTGTGCTGAACGACTAGCAATTTTACGTGCACATATACAAACTATCCAGGACATAACTAAATAAACAATCTTGAGGTAAGCACCTATTTTCCTAGCATCAATAACGTGGATAATCTTGAAGGCTGGAATATCACTAGCTGGAGCAACACTGAAGTGGGCGCCGGCTGCCGGCACTGCAGTTAATAATTAGTGCTCATTTTAATACACCATATATTTTTTGCTTATCAGGAACGGGTATCAACTAACTTTTAATGTAACTTATGCATATTCAACATGTTGATTTTCTTTTTGAAGCATTTTATGCAAATAGGAATTGAACTTGTCACGCCCGCAATTTCGTACAGGATATTTTAGGTAGAGTTTTGTATTGTAAAGAAGCTAAACATTTTAGATAATCCCGTAGAGTGTGGATAACGTCCTTTTCCATAGGCAAAGGTATGAAAGGTACTGTGCTCTGCTAGGGTACTTTCAAAGTTGGCAATATACAGGTATGGTAGGAAGTTTTCTTAACCTCTTCCCTAAATAGGTTAGAGACAACATAGGATAATATATCACACAATATATAATATGAAATACTGATACCAATCAAAAATATGCTACCTGTGGTTTGATCTTCAGCTTGGGAGCAGTGCACAGTGAGTATTTGATAGAGTCTGTGTTTACTTCAAGCTGAAAAGCAATATGGTGAAGAAACAGTAGACATGTTCTTTTTCGGTTTTAGAAGTATAACCTGAAGCCAATGGCTGGCTTAAGTACATGCCGATGGATGTAAGGTATTCATCAAACGTAAGAAGCCTCTATACTCAAAGAACATGTACAAGCATAGGTAAAATTACTGGAATCTTTTTTTGTCTACCCCTTGAAATGCTATGTTCAGTATACTTTGACAGGCAATGCCAAAAAACAATAAAATTTTTGAGCTGTCAAGTTGCATACTAAACCAAGGAGAATCCATTGTCTTCTGAAAAAAAAACATTATAGCACTGACAAGCATCACTAGCATCTGCAACTTGGAAGTAACATTTCAATGCCAATTTGTTTATTACGTGAAGCTGTGCATCAAGTCTGCGCCTGTTTTTAAAATATGGAGGGGGCAAATATTAGAAAGAAAGCTCACCTTCAGCAGTTTAATTCTCTGGATGTCCAGCTTAACTAGCAAATAACAATTATCCGGTGTGAATACTTCTTCAATGTACTCGCAGACCTGGAAATAAACACACAATATCCTTTCACCACAGCATGAAACTGCACAAATAATAGATGATGGCAAATTATCTCACATTTGAAAGTAAAATGAGGTTTGAAGTTCAATAAATTTCTCACAAATTGAACACTATCTTTGGGCTCATCTCGGGCTTATTCAACAAACCTACCCTCTACTTAGCGAGACATAACCAACTCTCACATAATGGAGTCATCAACAACCCAAGTAAAAAATCAACTTGCACAAGCAGACACGAGCAATATGGACTTCATTGTACTCTTTTTAGCACTAGTCTTATACCTCCAGTATCACAATGAGATTCGTAAAACATTTATATTTTACACTTTGAAACACTACAAACTAATTATCATATATTTTAAAGTCGCTACCTCTCCTAGTGTGGTCTTTTCAACGCGGCCCTTCACTTTGCGGGCATGTTCAATATCGTCATCCATTTCGAGAGGAGCGGACACGATCGGAGTGCTGATGATTCGAGACGCATTGATGATTTCCTTGATTCGAGGTACACCGAGAGTAATGTCTGCAGAACGTCGTTAAGGTAAATAATGCAAAAACGTTTGTCTGATGCCTCTCCATAGAACATCTTCATAAAAAAACACACCACTCATATATCATTAACAGAAGAAAAAATTCCTTACATAGACACAACTTATTGGTAAACAAGCACAGAAAAGCTTGTGTTCATAGGGAGGCAAAAATTTAAGAACTCCAAATTGTCATTCAACTGCATATACTGGTGATCAAGAGCAAACTTAGCGAGAAACCCATATCTTGAACATAGCATACGGGAACACATTTTTCTCTTCACTTTAACAAGGAGCCATCTCTGATAGAATAGGATGAAAACATTTTTGGGGGGGATGTGTGTGTTCACTGCTGATAAGGGACTATCTAACTGCTAGCAATCCCAGTATGAAGTATTTCAGCCTCAATTTCTAGCGTTTAGAAGAAGCAGACACTTCCATGCAAAATCTTTTCATAAATCGTTCTACAATAATTTGGACAGAGGTCAAACCCTTTACGAACCCAAAAGATGACTTGATCAAATGGTTGACTATTAGAATACTTTTATGGAGACCTACGAGTTTCGTGCGTATAGCAATATGAAAAGAGAGTTGATCAGCTACTAAACTGATTATCTGAAACTTTTCAGTGACAGTCCCCCTAATGATTTGATTTAAAAGCGGGGACATAATTTATGGGGGGCAGAGGGGGCTTCAGCTCCCCAATATACTTTTCAATCGCATGATTTGGCAGTGAAACTTAAACATTTATGCCGCTTGATGCTATTGATCAGTTGAGAAACACGTTACATGTACAGTGAAAAACACCTTAGTCAGTTGGTTGCCCTCAGAATAGGTGAATTTTACCAGATTTTTTTCGCCACTGGAATACATCGGGAACTGGAAGCCCTCCAAACCCCAATATTGGAACAGAAATTACCTCCCTGCAATGCGAGATAAACCTGTGCACTTTTTCACTTTTTGCATGAAAATTCATAGGTTTCACAATAATTATGAAACATGTATCATGGTTAAATGAATTCCTTGGAATACCACAAAATCATACTGCGAGACAGTACATTAACTGCTAGGAGAATAGACAGATCATTCGGTGCTTAATAAATATTTTTACAAAATATCCTAGTAATCTGGAACACTTAATAAACTCCCCCACCCCCTTTCATAAAACTAACTACTCAAAGGATACTCATAGTAGCAACTCCAGCAAAATGAAATGTCTTCAGTGTCATCTGCGTTCCTGGCTCACCAATACTTTGTGCACACAGGGCACCTACGGCTGTCCCGGGTTCAATCTTCGCTCGGATATACTTGCTGGTGCAGATAGCAGCGGTTCTGGTCAGATGTGATTGAGTGACATGCGCAAATCCCACAGGTGCTGAAAGAAAACAAGACCCATGCAATGAAAAATCAGAAATTTCTAACGAGTGTCACATCAAATTGTACTCGTGTTAAATAAATGATGTTAAAAATGATGTTCAGGCAGAGGGATAGACAATCATCAACATGCTCATTAGTTCTCAATTCCAATGACAGCAAAAAGCCGAAACCAAATTCAGAAGAATTTGCTGTTATAATTTGCCGACTGAATCATAACCCAGTACAGTTATGATGAAATAAATTTCTTTTGCAACCATTTCGCAAGCCAAGCTCTAGTCTACCTTCATAGAATTTATCGATAGGCACTCTGATCAGGTTTGACATAATTTGGGTCAAGGGGTCACGTGATTTGGGCCAATTTTCATGTGACTTATTATCTCAGGAAGCCTGGGGCAAGAAATATTTCCACCTATATAGGAGGGAACTGCTCACCAAAAATGTCCGCTTCAAAGATGCTCCGAAACAAAGTTATGACCAGCAGCCAAAAAAGACCCCCCACTCCACACCCACACCCACCCAAACCACCTTTCATTAAACCAAAAAACCCTGCCTGGGATAGAATTAAACATCCTCCAGCAAGAAGACATCTGCATTTCCCACTAAAATCTGTTTTTGAGTATCTAAACCCGATCATGTTTCACATGGTCTATAAACTGGTGGTCATCCAGTGCAATATTTTACTCACTTGGTTCACAGTTCAACAAAGAAAAAGACCATCATCTATTAACTAACTGAAACCTCCAAACAAAACCAGGCAAAACACATAATAATGCGTCAGCAGGGTACAAAGTACTCACCAGTCGCACCCATTGCAATCCTAAAAGAACAAAACGTGCAGAGATCAAGATGCGACCCGAAAAAGAACAACACACGCTGTTGAAAAATGAATAACAATTCACCCTGCTCACACATACCAACTTCAAATGATTCACCCTGCTCACATATACCAACTTCAAATAATTAACCCTGTTCACACAACATATACCCAAACATTGAAAAAATCCCTTCTAATATACCCCTTCTAATGAAAGTGAAATTATAGAGTAATAGTCTAGCAAACATCTCTTTTCTTGTCCTCACCCAGATAAAATTGACTGTTAAGAATTTGCCGCATTAAATTACATCACATAGCTTATACCAAAATTTTCCCAAAACAAAGGATACTAAATTTGCACATATTTCTCACATCCCACCCTCAATGGAAAAAAAATGTAAACATCTTCAATTAAACTTGCACATTGTTGACTGAACCTTCTTCAATGTTTCACTATGAGTACAATAATTGGGGTGATGAACTCAGTAAGCAACTCAGCAAACTCAATGAAATGTTGCATGCTGAGAGTACATGAATCTCCACACATCATTACAAAGGAAGGAACAAACAGAGAAGCAAATAGATGGCTGACAATCACAACTCACATTTTTACTCTTGCCCGCGTTCTGTCGATATGAGATGCCAGCTTTTCAAGGAATTTCCTAAAAGAACATAACTCCGCAGGTAAGATTCAAGGCTATGACATCTGCATCAATAAACTAGAACCATGAATATCAAAAAAATGATTTTTTTTTTAAATATCTACCACCTACTTCTCGTGCAGCATCACGCCAAACTAGACACAGTAAAAAAATTAAAACTCCTATGATAGTTCACTTCTTTGCGGTCAATATTGCAACAATGCATCTCACACAATCACTGTCACCTACCTACCTACAATTCCGATTGCACTATTCCCAAAACCTTCAACTTGTCCTAAGGTTGTCACATTTACAGGGTATGGACTATCATGAATGCAAAGCATTTTCCTCATAGTTTGCAGAGGGGTTGATATCTCCTATTTTCAAACACACCGCTGCTCTGATTCTTGCCAACACGCTATTAATAAAATTTCTTGTATCTAAAACCATAACTAGTTTTCTCATCTCCGAAAAGAAAGGTACCACATGCACCCAACTATCAAAATATAGATAAAACCACGAAGCCTTTTTCTTCTGTCATTTCAATCAAATGAATGACAATAGGGTACATTATTAGAAATGCCAAAATAGTTTTCAAAGTGGGAGCATAAAACCCTCTTCTAGGGCATGTTTTAGTACTGTTTTTAGAATGTATGGGAGAGCCCCCTCATCAACATATGTACCACCCCATTCAAATGGTAGCATGTTTCTACCCACTCCCTCATTCAAATGGGAGCATGTTTCTACCCACTCGCCCATTTAAGTCATTATTCAGAAGGGTCAAAAGGCTTTATATGCAGCATGTGGTGGCATGTCGAAACAGCCATATCGCATGATGGGTGTCATGAAGTTATAATTGGTTTGATGTCAATAATTGATGCGAGGTCATTAGCGAGGTTTCACAAGCTAAATCTGCAAAAGCAACTTTAGGTAAGAGCGTTCGAAAGTCGAGTTTTCATTCGCTTGCTCAAAGGAAACCCCACCGTTCTCGACATTCTATCATGTAGAATTTTCAAAACACCATCCTTGAAATCAGCCGCGACGTTCGAATGACGTCAACGTCACTGTCCTAGATTTGTTTTGTGAAACCTCGCTATTATCTTGCCAATGAGGGTAGAATCTAAATTGCCTCTCTTATAGGCTTGTATTTCATGACTTGATGCTAAGGTGTGTCACTAAGAATAAAACAATTTCATGGAGATTTAACAAAAAATAAAAAAAATTATGTCCTTAACAGCTTTAACGCTATGAAAACAAATTTCTTAGAGAACAACTCTTCCCAAAGACCAGCCTAGAGTAAAACATAAAGTCATATCACCTCCTTCTAAAGGGAGACTATCGTCCATTTTTTTAGTTACTGATGACAATAATAGGACCATACGAGTGTAACATATTAAGCGTATTATTCAATTTGTGTGCATAATTTCTTTGTAATCAAGACAAAACAAGTTCACACAAGTGTTCTCTGTAATAGATTTAGTGCATATTTATAACTAAGATTAATGTCGAATGTGATCATGCAATCACTGAACTGCCAGCTAAACAACCAGCTAACCAATGAGTGTTAGAAATAAGAATGAAGCAAAGTAAAAAAAATGTGATGTGAAGATCAAAACTTCAGATAGAAATATCTCCTTAACAAATTATCCACCACAATTTCTCACATGCAGCAGACAAGCGCCTTCAAATCTGACAGGCATAAAGGCATTAGATTGTTTTAGACATCGACGAATTATGTTGCATTGCCTCGAAAACTCAGATCAAAAGTAAGGAACCTTAGTTCAACCTTACACCTTCATTGCTATAACCTTGTAGGCCTTATTTATGCTGACCATCATTCAACCCCAGCCCTTTCTTCCACTATTTCGTACCAAATCTACGGTTAAAACGCTCAAAAAAAGCTTCTAATGCCGGCCCTTGCAACACTGCAGAAAAAAAAATTAATGATATTTAGGGCAGGACCAAAAAGAACCAACAATGGCCAAAAAAGGTAATGAATCACAAGTCACCTGAAATCATCTTGCAATCTCTTTCCGCACTGTACAAACTCATCAGATGACAGTAGCTGACCACCAAAACTCTTGATTTCCTCGCCCACCAATGATTTCTCATCTTTCGACGGATGTGTGTTCTACAAGTGCAGAAAATTAAGTATCTGTGCTGAATCTTAAAAGAATGCTACATATGTTCTGTGCAGAACCAGAATAAATAAAAAATTTCGAAGTTGGAAGGGGAAACAAAATAGGGCTTACCTAAAATCAGACCAAAATGAAATGAAGTTTTAAAAGATTACAATAAAGCTAGCAGCCGATGACCTTCCAGAGTCTTTAACTTATCGAAAAAGTTACAGCACTGGTCATAATATCAGAAAAACGACATAACTTATCGAAAAAGAGACAGCACTGGTCAAAAAATCAGAAAAACGACATAACTTCAGAAAAATGACATAACTTATTCGCCGCACGAAAGCCCAGGGATCAGACACCTGAAAATAAATAGGGCAGAAAAAATCTTAAATATTCATGAAATAAATATAAGACCATGCTCAATCTGAAAGAAGAAGAAGAAGAATCACATCATCAGGAAAAAAAAACTGTAAAACAAAAAAGGAAGGCAAAACACCATCCCTTGCATCCATCAAAACAAAAACTAAGACAGCTCAATTACAAGCAACATACATAAAAAGGACTGGACACAGCTCGATGGAAATAATAAATGAACTCATACCCTGCAATGTTGAAATATACGATCAATATCAAGCGGTTTGTCTCTCCCTTCCATATCAGTCGGATCAAGTCCATCTTCCCCATAAATGAATTGAACAACTTCGTTAATTGAAGATCGAACGGTGTAATCATATTGCAGCGATAGATCTTCCAAGGACTGTAAATGCAGAAAGAAATTGTCAGTAAAGTCTTCAAGTAACATCAGGATGGTATGGGGAGAGTATTAACTAAGACTGCCCAGTAAATGTCAACGAGAGTTGCAAACTGAACTTCCTGACAGGAGGGGTACAAAGAATGACATTACTAACCCTATTAAGCCCGGGCTTTCTGGGCCTTCAAAAACCCGGGAGGGGGATCCATTGGACCCAACTCCGTAATTTTGTATATAATGTTCCAGCAACCATAAAAAATGGCACACATATTCTCCATTATACTCTGCACACGATGACGTAAAAATGTTTCGGGCATCTCGAAATATTGGATTTTCCACCATTTTGGAAAATTGCTGATATGGGACAAAAAAAGGTACAGTGGGGCCACTAAAACCTTTGACATGAGGTTCTGACGGTAAGCATAATTTGGAATCATAGATGACTTTATATCAGCGAAAATTGACAATAGCGTCATAAATTTTTCCTCCACCGGCAATTAAAAATGATGACATCACAGCCGAATGACGATGGTGGTCAAAGTTTTTTTTTTTACCAAAATACTCCCAAATAATATCTTAGTCTTACCTTAACAAGTCGTCTTTGCATGTATCCGGTCTCGGCAGTTTTGACAGCCGTGTCAACAAGACCTTCTCGACCAGCCATCGTATGAAAGAAAAACTCAGTAGGGGTAAGGCCACTGAAAAAACTGTTGCCAACGAATCCCTTGGCAGCAGGAATTTTTGCTGAAAAGTAAACAAAACAAAAGATAAAGGATGGACATTTCAGGCAACATTTCTGGAAGCCCTGCACATTTCTAAAAAACAATTTTTGCAATTTCTACTGGTGCCTAATCTGCAGCGGTTTCGGGAGATTTGAGCCTGCAGCTTTCAGTAAACCAACACAGCTCCAAGTGCCTACTGAGAGTTCCAAAAATAGCACTGAGAAAATCTCTAAATGCTAACTAAATTACCAACCGAAAATCCTCAATTAAGTGCTGTGGCGCTTGGGACAAAAATAATACTTAAGAGAAGAAATTTTTGAGGTCAAATTTTTCGGATATTTCGCGGGAATTAATTTTCGTGGTCCACGCGAAACAAAGCATTTTGCGGGAATAAATTTTCGCAGTTGAACACTTTTCACAAAATTTTTGGGAAGTTATTTCCCCATCAAAGTAACATTTTACCATGCTGTACGTGTCACTGTAATAGATAATCAACATTAGCTTAAAAGTAATTGATGAAGTATGCATTATTTTAATGATTTTAGGAAAATGACGATATTTTCGGTGGAACTTATTTTCGCGGTTCAATGGTGGATAAATTTCGCAAGAATTAATTTTCGCGGTTGAGCATTTTTGGTGTTAAAAAAGGGAATTTAATTTCACGGATTTGGCCAAAAACCGCGAAATTTCTTCCCGCGAAAATTTCTTCCCTTAAGGTATATTCTCTGTTTCCCATAGGGCGGGTCATAAAAATTTAAGTCATGCGGGAGGCTGGAAGAGCTTGTTTTTGTCCCAGTGCTTTGGTAAGACAACACTACAAGCTGGTTCACCTCATGATCTTGGGCCAGCTCATGACTCAAGGTACTTGCAACAAAGATGTTTCCAGCAAGTGGAAGTCAAAGCATGAACCCCAACCGAGGAACATCGTCGGAGCAAGCTCAACTTTACCTGAAAATGTAAATTGTTCCAAGCCGCCACTGCATTGATTCAGACTGATAGACTATTTCAGATAATCGATCTATCATGGGGCAGCGTTACGAAGATACTACTCAATGCGCTTGACACTTCTGCACTCGCTTACTACCTTACAAGCTTTTGTCCTTGCGTAGGAAAGTGTCCTGTTCTTGGAAGTCAGCACATATGGACCAGTCATTGGCTGAGATGCACTGGAGCTAAATTGATTGTGGGGTGCTAGCCGACTTACTAAACGCCAAAATGAATATAAAATACTGCCTTTGTGGTTCAAGCAAGTGTGGAACTTCGTTGGAAGATTTTGCAAGTGCCGGTACAGAAATTCCAAAGAATTTTTTGTCAGCAAAACAATGAGCACACTTGTATATATCCTATCATGTTTTTTTTTAGCCTTATCGAATACTTGACATTTTTCCTGCAGCACTCAAATCAGGGCATATTCGAGATACTGAAGAACTAACGGTTTTAGGCAAATAGAGTCCTGGCGCCATAAAGCATGCTTAAAGCTACATATAGCTCATAAGTCCTGGAGCACAGGTGGCTGACACTTCCTACAAGTGAATTTTCAAATCACCTGCATGATTTGCAATTTTGGCTGCCACTAGATACTGTCATCGGTTTCGGTGACAGCTTCATTTTACACTCTTACTATTCCTCGGAGTCATTTGTTCTGTTAATATGCTATGAAAGCGAAAGCTTTTCTTATAGGCTAAGTGCTAGATTTCTGAGTTATCCTGTAGCAACGAGACGCAGATTGTTCTGCGTTTTCCCAGTCAGACTTTTCGCAACTACTTTCTTGGTCGCTACTTTTCTTAACCCTATTTTTTTAGGGGTCCCACGACCCCCACATTCTGTTAGGGGGGGGGGTAAATTTACCTTTACGCTGTAGGAACCAAAAAACACAAACACTATGTATAAGATGTTAGTTTAGTTTAGGTACTTTGAAAAAATGCTGAAAATTTAATTGTCACATCACCAGGTGGGCTGACCTCAGCATTTTTTCGATGACATCATCAGATTTTTACGATTTTCTCTAAATGTCAATATCTCAGGAACTATTCACCAGACAAAACTGGTTGACCCCTCATTTTGTTTAGATCCATGAATAGAATTCAGAAAGTGCAACAAAAAGTAAGACTCATGCATAATTAATGATTTTCACCAAATTAAGATGACATCACAATGCACAATTGTCCTAAAAATGATGGAGAATATTCCTATCACCAATATCTAGCTTGCGTCCACATTTAAAGTCAATTGATTTACCAGAACAGAAGTTATGAAGAATTTCATGCTTGAGTGTTTTGTATAGAAAACATAGGGAAATTTCCACATACCTTCCACAAAAGTCTTCTAACTTTTGTCGACCTGGTCAGACAACCATGAAATTTTCAGAGAATCTTCTTCGATAAATTTTGCTCACACTTAAGAAAGATGGGCGCCTTTGGCTTCTTCTACGAAAGCGGGGCTAAATTTACCCCCCCCCCCCAATAAAATAGGGTTAACAGATCACAAGTTGACTAGTATGACCTTGGTATTAGCAATCAAAATAAAGTTTTGATTAAATTCAATGACGCTCTTAGAAATGAACAGCGTTGCTACCCAGCAAATGACTTTATTGCCATGGTGTCTATGAGGGTATCAGGCCCCCCCTAAAAATTTAGGTCCCCCCTTATACGTAGGTCCCCCCTATAAGAT
>JAOBRC010239910.1:0-14423 GCA_027575255.1 Scolionema suvaense | reverse complement strand
CAAATAAAAACCAAACTTCATCATTTTTCATATTCTATCCATGAGCTGAATATCATTTTTGACCGTTGTATTGCTTTGACTACGGATTGTCACCATCATACCAAATTCGAGAAAAATCCATAGAGCGGTTATCCGGGACAACACGTTGGTGATGGACGGACCAAGGACAGACGGACAAACCTCATTTTAAAGGACTCTTCCGTCAAGCAAGAGTCCAAAAATCAGGAAGTTCAATACAAAAAAGGTATTTCTAGCAATGTTCAAAGTGAAGTAAATAATCAAAAAGAGTTAGAGTGTGATCCTCATGAATCAGAAGCAGAAAAACATTTATAATTGTAAGTGCAAAATGCTATAAACTTATGAAGTCTACAACAGTGAGGCTTCGCAAGCCAAATCTCCAAGCTGACGTTAACCCCTTCAAAAACTATTACCAAAAAGGGTGGTCAAGATTGGCGTGTAGGTTTGGCATTTGATTGCTGCATGCAATTTCAGGCGTTTTCACCGATCTGCAAAGCCAATTTTTCAAAACAATGAGGCAGAAATCTAGCACAACATAGAGACAACGTTACCATCTTATAAAAACAAACTTTTATATGGGCTATGAGCATAACTTTATGAAACGTGATGAGCAGAGGCTCATAGCAAACTAATAACCAAGCAGGGTACTGTTCATAACCTGTTTTATCTGTAAAAACGAAACAACAGTGTGAACTAAAAGCTCACCTTTTGACAGAAATGGATCCATGCGCAGACCATAGAGAGGAAAAGAGACAAAAGTACTAATCTTCGATGAGAAATACATCTCGTGTCGAAACCTTTTCAGATGAATGCATAAGACCTAGTAAAAAAGAAAGATAAAAACAAAGAAATGAGTTTCATTCAATATGAGATTTTTGTACAGAGCTATAAACATAACAATTAAGATGGTACAAAAAACAATCACTCTTTCAATAGTACAGCAATACAACATTTCAGGGGATATTCCATTCTCACATAACGTACTGGACGCTGATGGAAAAAAACACAGAAATCTAGCATCCCCTGAAATCAATCTGGTCTTATAGGCAAGACATTTCTAATATATCAGGCAACAAAAAACTTTTGGAATAGAGTAATTCAAGTTCTTTGTAATACAGCGAGACACAGCAGGATGTCAATCACACCCCTCCAAGCCCACGAAAGCCAAAAGCTCAGCAAAAAGGATGAAAGGAGGACCCAATGCGCCAGAACTAACTATGTATAACACAGGCAATGAAATGAAGAAGATACAATAATACCGTTTGCTAAAAGAAAGAGTAGTGTGTTTGTAATCATCACTGAACCCCATTTAGGTATACACATATTCATCATGAGTTGGATAGTCATCGAGCAAACAACACACATTTTTGCCAATAGCCACTGACAATGATTTAATCACTGTCCATAATATCTGAGCAGGTATATTCACAAAAATTAGAAAATAAAGCATTATTGTTTGCTTTACATTACCTCTGGTAGTGAACGAACTCGTGAAAATTTTACACCATTTCTTAACCTACAAACAAAATTAAAAGTCAAAACACGTTGTCTGCAAAAATAACCTTTTCTCCACCTAGCTAGACTGCTCGTTCATTGCTCCTTCAAGTTTCGTATAAAATATTTTGCTCAATGATTAGAAGTAATATTATTATAAAGTGGTGCTCCACTCAGAATGCAATAAAAATAAATAAAAGCAGATCTGTGTTGCTTCCAATATATCAGCAATTGCTTCTTTCAAACAAACGATGGTCAAGGCACTCTCTTCAAAATATAACAACCAAAAAGTATATTGACTTGATTAAGAAAGTCCTTGCCTAAACCAGAAGTTCACACTGTTCCTGTGCAGAAAACACATAAGAGACATATGCACAGGACAATTCCTGAAGTGAACCTTCCTAACAGACACATAAAACCTACAAGAAGAAAGAAGCCAATGCAATACATACTTTTTACACTTTTCACAATTGTACATGTTGTCTCCTACATCAACAAAAAAAAGAACCAGTGTATCAGCGATCGTGAAAATAAAACTACAGAACATACCCACAATGAACAGTTCCAACGTTCACATAAGATACATTTGACATACATTGAAAGCAATTCTTACATGTTCACCAGGGGGAAAAATTCTTTCTTTTTCTGTGTCTAACAGATATTACATTTTACTCAGAATTTCAGTGATGCTCTCATTCCATAACAACATGACACAGGCTAACAAATAAGCCACAGACATACGACTGAACATGGTCCTTGACTTATTCTATCATTGACATTATTTTTGCAACACTTAAACCCTATTGTACCTATGGTCTCGGACAGCTCCTCATCGCAGAAAAGAGCCTCCTCAATATCTCCTAAAGTACTGTTAAGACATATCCAAGAAACTTGGGCTCAGTGAACGTGATTTATTCAAAACTATGCCAAAGAAATTGCGAATACAGCTGTGGCCTGATCAGGGCTTATTTTAGCCTCATTTTGCTATCGACTATCCAACGCAACAGGCTGCCCCTCAAGGTTCAAAACAATAAGATCCTTTGAAAAACATGAGAAAAGCTGCTCTTTTTCGGGAAATCGAACGCATGCCCTGCCCTTCTAGAATATGCCCTGCTGACAGCTTACATTGACATCTCCCCTCCTCCCCTTCTTCTATTGCCAATTGCGTCGGTTCCAACCATCTGCTCGCAACTTTCTTCACGCTAGCTTGAAGCTGCGAACATTTCAGGTTAAGTCACCAAGTTTCACTCAAAGATTATCATAAGAAGCTAAGGCTCATGTGACATTCCCTCCTCCAGCATATTTCATGTCCAGAAAGCCAAAACATTGCACAGTTAATCTGCAAAACAACTTTCATGCAATAAGGGTTCATTTGTAAAAACAAAATCTTAATCAAGAGACGAGCACAATTGAGCATTCATCATGCAGGCAAAGTTGGGTGAAGTAGGAATAGCAACTGAGGCTGCCTTCGCTCAAAACCCTTACCTCATGCTTCATATAGGGTCTTTGCATCAGAGCTCGGTTTGCTGTCTAGCTTGTTTTCTATGCTCTATTGTTAACTAATTATGCACATGCTATGTGAGTTCATGTGTTTGCATAATTTATTAGATGGGCAGCGAATGGGAAACAGGTATGCACATAGAATGCGCTGAGTCAGTTCTGGTAATTTGCATGTGTGTATAATATGCATAATAAAAAAAATCGCTGGACGACAAATTGCTTGCTGATGCGAAGACCCTACACGATGCCTTAAATCGTGAGGGTCTTGAACAAAGGCTACTGAGGCTAGAGAAGATAATAGGCACTGTAAAGCAGCTACTTTGACACACATGCCTACTGATCACGAAGCACAGCAAAAGAGACATGCAGGTACCTTGTAATTCATCGCTGGTGAAGAAAGCAGAAAGACAGTCTTGTAATTTGATGTCTGGGCCAATAAACCAACTAAAAGAAAAGTTCAGCATGCCACAATAAGGACATCCAAGGATGCAAGCACACCATGGCTAATCAAGCAACTGAAACAGAAAACTGAGCATGCCAAAGGGATATTCAAGGATATATATGTACAACACTTCTTTAGCTGCTGACCAAATGTGTATACAAAAATCATGCACCATTTTCCATAGAACATAATATCTTTTGGAACAAAATCCTACTGCATTGAGAGTTTGGGCTCCAGACTTCGGGCACACAGATATGTAGACCGGCCTATAAATCTTCCTGAATATGGCCCCAAATACAGTACCAAACATCATCCCCGAGCCATGAACAAAACACATCAGAGTTTTGGCTTCTTTCGAGAACTCAATTAGTACTACGTAACAAATGGAATTATTCATGGTCAAAGGTGAAAATAGGGTAAAATAAGTGCTATATGGCAATTTTGAAAAATATCACTTAATTTTGGTGGGTTTTTTAAGACGATTTCCTGGAAAAATCATAAAAAGGCTTTAGAAATTTTATAGTTGTGCAACAAGTTGTTTTGAATAAACCAAATAATATCGGTAAAAAATCAATTCCTTTCAAAGGGATAACAGTATGATAATTTCAGGCCAAAAAGGGTGCTCCTTTTGCTTCATAAATCACAGAAACTTCCTTTCAAAAAACACTTGTTACCTATCATGACTGTGATGCTACAGAACTAATTCCTTATTTAAGCATAGTTTTGGTGCAGGAGGGATAAAAAAATCACTTTCATGAGATGACGTATCACTTCAGAAACACAATGCACAACAGGTCACTCTGAGCTAATGTTGACATTCATTTGACTTGAAGCGGATGTTATGAGCAAGTTTACTTTATGAAAAAAGCGTGCAAAAACAGGGTGGAAAGCCCATTCTTTGGGCCAAGGTTCAACTGCAACGTTAACTTACTTACAAATCAACCAGGTAATTTATTTTCAAGCTGCATCAATACAGCATTTTATTCACAAGCGATTTATGGAGAAATAGATAGGTCATTCTACCACCTTTTTCGATATTTTCACCTGAAAAGAAAGCAAGTTTTTTTGAGTTTTTATTCCATCTTTAAGGTGACATATCTTCATTTGATGGTAGTGACAGAAGACAGTGACAGTGGTTTACAGTCTGCAAAGATAATCCCTGGTTGAAATGCCTTATATTCCACCAATGCCTAGGGTATTTAAGCTTGTCAGGAACAGCACTTCAGTCATTGGAACATTTTTCATTTAAAGAAAACATTTCAAATCTGAATTGAACAGTGGTTTAAAAGATTGACCGAACATCTTCAACTTTTAAGCAAATATCTGGTTAATGATTGCTAGTAAAGCTTGACTGAGTTTTCATCTGTAGTATTGTTGCTGCTTAGATTGTATCATTGCTCTGAACATGTTAGTGGAAAGATGAAATCCTAGTTTATGTTGTGAGATCTTTGCTCTTTATTGTTACCTAAATACTAGGTGCCAAGATGAGAAAACTTGCATGGACTTATGCCTTAAATTACCTAACATTATACACTCCAAAACACATCAGCTACAGTACGACTTTTATCGCTGATGCTGCAGCGTACAGGAAATGCTATGAACAAACTAATGTGAATTTTGGCAAAACCTGCATAAAAGGTCATCAATACACATAGTATCACATAAAAAATTCTAAAAATATACCACATGTTCTTCTTGATACCAGTCACATATTATAAGTATATCAATTCAACATGAAATTCCTCTAAGTTTCGAAGATCGTCCACAACATCAGAACAAAAATCATAGGCAATGAAGCACACCTTTTCATCCAATCCCACAAATAGGAAACCCAACCAGTATCAGCGTATGATTCTGCTGCAGCGCTAGATCTGACAATCTGGTTGTGAATGCGGCTAAGGTCGTCTTTACCTGGTATGAAAATAATCAAGCCCATATCAAGCAAAATGAGATCATCGTTGCACTTTGACGGCAACATTAAATGAACAGTGGCTCAGAATTTTTCTCGCCCATTGCATGTGTGCTCCCATTCTTCAAACAGATATCAAAGCTATATGATTGAATCTATCCCGAAATACACTTATTCCTGTTCTTCAAAATGATCAGTTTCGCGAATCACACACTTACAAAGAGTAATATTGCATATTAAATGAGCCATACGCATGGTAAAAGTCAGAGATAACGGGACTAGCGCACATCGTTCTCTGGGAATGCAACAGGTATGCGCAACTTCAGGGCCGAGAATGAACTGCAGTACAGAACAAGTGAAAACTTTGCTTTCCAACTGGGGCATTGAGATACACTACTACAGTGTGTGAACTGACAGCGCATTGCATTATGTATCAATACTTAACAAAATCCCAAGAATCAGTTTCTTTAAATGCCATCAGAGGAAATATGCAGTAAGTCCAAATACCCCTACGATTACTAAAACAGCTAAAAGGACAATAGATAAGGTTACTTAAGGTATCCACTCTCCTTGCATATATAGGAGCAAAATCATCATGTTTGGCAGGTCAGGGATTTTGGGAGTAACGATTGATCCTTCTCAAGTTCGCATTAAAAGACATTCTAGAGAACCTGATATATAAATTACCATTTTTTTATCGCACTAAAATTACCTAATACTAATCATGTTTAAGCTTAAGTCAAAGATTGATAGGATGATAATACTCGATTGTTTCACATTAAATCCCTAATGTTGAAACAATAACGCACCATAACTTCCAGCTTTTTCACCCATTCAAATTTCACGAAAGACAATATTTTTGCTACTACATAAAATATCACAACTCTACCCTGGGAAACACCCCAAAAAGATCACACAGCTATCACAGGAGATAATTTTTACTTGACAGTAACGACCAATTCTCAATAGAATTAAGGCTAAAGTAACAAAAACAGTGAAGTTAGTTTGCAAAGAACCACTTAAAAACAAACATTGACTTACTAGGTATAGGAAGTGATAAATCTTGGAACGTCTCAATTCGATTTGATTTCTGGAGGATAAAAAATAGATTATTAACTGCAATTTTCCAATGATATTCTTGAGTCATCCCAGATTTATTTGTCTGTTTTAATTACCCCATATTTTGGATCAGAATAATTAACAAGGAAATTACATAAATCTTTTTGAAACTTAAAAGCATGCAAGCTTATCACTCAACGTCTGGATTTTTCCTCCAAAGAATTTAAAACATCTTCGACGTGATCAAGAAATCTGAGTGCAACGAAATCGAGCCTTAAGCTATGTTTGCAAATTCTCACATCATTGCAATTCTCTTTTCAAGTAATGAACTAATATCTTATCACTAAGCATGCCAGCAAGATGAAGGGAAACTGTAATTCAAGATTAACATTTCATTCTACAATCAATTTCCTGTCAGATAATTATGTACTAAGCAGTGCTGTAGCCCGTGTCTTTACTCTGCTGAAACTATCACAATGATGTCAAAGTTCAGATGTAGAATTGCACTGGAATTTTGAGCCGTAACAGTCGCTTTTGGTGATTTATTTAGTCGATCTTGCACTTACGACGATGGTGTATAGAAATCCGCCGAAAATTTCGTAAATAAATTTATTAACTACGTACAGAGTGAACCTTCGCATTTGATGATGTTTGTAATACTCATGAGTACTGGTGAAAGATGGCTACACTTAATCAAATACAATGATTGCTGTTTCATGAATAAAAGTTTCTTCAGGTTCTAGCGAGAAACAAATAAATGTAAAACCAAAAACACATGCTGATGATAATTAGAGAACAGCACACTAACCCTGTTACAAGTTAAGCATTGAACTGAGCTGAGAAGCTTTCCATCAAAGATATCTGTGATAATACTGTGATATTCAACTTCTTTTGACACTTAAAATAGAAACATAAAGCAACATATATGGCAAAAAGAAGTAAGAACACAAATTGATTGAATACAAATTCTAAAAACTGGACTACGCAAGGAAAAGTTAAACCCGTTCTACCAGGGTAACTCTAGGGACGGGGAAAACAGGCAATAACAATTCATAAATTTGCGAGAACTAAACAACCAGAACACAGTTCTTGTTAAAAACATTACTTAACCAGCTAGGCTAGCGTGAGCAATAAAAAATGCTATTAGTTCTCTTGATAACATAGCTGGGCCAAATAAAAACAAGACAGTGATTTAACATTTGTTGGAATTTGAGGGGCATGGTTACTCATGCAGATTAGGGCTAAGATAGACAATGTCTGCCAGAAGCACAGCAGGAAGTGATGCTCTCAAGGAGGTTTGTCGAATAGTTCAAGTCATATGCTACTCTTGTCTCTAAGCAAAGCCGCTGAGAATTTACTGAATCTCTGCCAATCTCAGTCTTTAGGGATTTTGCGCTAACCAGTCCGAGGAGGCTCCAAATTGGAACTCACAGGTTACAAGTCGGCCGCGTAACCAACTGGGTTAGCCGAATTCAAGAATTTTAACTACTGCACAGGTCTACCGAACCGAATGGACATGGAGCTTCGACAAAAAGGGTTACCATAGAATGGCTCACAGCAGTGAGAAATGACCAATAAATATCGGCCTGAATCAGCCCTCTGAATTAGAGCAAAAGTACGGCGGCACAAAAATGCCGCCATAAGTTGCAAGTACGACGGTAAATACACCAGGTGCGGCGGCACTTCCAGTAGCTACAGGAACTGCAATGGCAGCCTTCATTTCCATAGTTTTTGACGATAAATGTCTGCTAATAGGCAGTATGGACAGCCACACTTTCACTGCTATTGTCTTGGATTGTCGCTGCGAAGCTATGGTCCAAGGTGTAGACAAGATGATCAAAATAGTGCAGGGAACGTTTTATGTTGTGAACCCCAAACATGCCACTTGACTATGTCGCAACAAGAGTCAAGCTGAACTAGCACCTTTTTGATCCCTCTCATCAACCGAGTAAGTGCAGCGTTATTGTCAACCCTACATTTCTCAGTTTGCTATCGCTTGCAGTGTGAGCTATGCAGATTACATAGTTGCGCATGCGTGATTATGCAACAGCAATAGCCAACAAGTCATTGTTCTTTTGAACTGGCATTGCTCTAAACGACGCAGTTTTGGTGCTTGCCAATGGACCAATTGTAAAGGAAGATGATGCGAATCAGCAAGCGGATATTTTGAGAGTATTTACTAAATTTCTGATGCATGTTTTCAACTTGTGTATGTTTCGTTGCTTAGCTGCACAGAGAAAACTGACATACCGTCCAAGCAACATGTTGGCTTGACATCTTCCTCGCACAGAAGTTTCTCCGATTAGCACAATTCCAGCAAGACTAGTCTGATGAACTACCCTTCACTTTAGCATTCCTGCCAAAAGTGAACAATAGGTGATCAGTTATCGATTGTTTGCGCCAGATCAGTAAATCGATAACCATGTCTTGCTCGCGTGTGCAGTATGCGTTTGATTGTTGCAACACCAGATGTTCCTTCAAACTTTTTTTTCTTCCGCACCTACTGTTCATAGAAATATGAATGGAGTTAATTGGTGAGGGGCTTCAGTTACCAGAAACGTGCTGTATGTTAGATTTTTGACGGTGGCATTTTTTTGCCGTCGTAATGAGTCAACACGCCGGCAAACGCGGCGCTTTGCCGAATGCCGCCGCAAATTCAGAGGGCTGCTGAATCTTTAGGGCTACAGTTAGCACAGATGGCTACATGGCCAAATTGTAACCTGTAGGTCCCATGTTCGAGTCTTATTGCTCCAACTGGTTAGGGTGAACACCCTAAAGATTGAGACGGGTAGAGATTAGGAAAGTCTCAGCAGCTTTGCGTGGAGACAAGGACAGCATCCGACTTCAGCAATAGGAAGTGATACATTGCACCTGCAGAAAGGCATAACTTGACAGATCAAATGTGAACAATATTAAAAATGCGAGGCTGAAGTAACTCAATGAGGCATGTGAAACAACAGAATATGCCGTACAGATTCTGCATGTAACATAGTTACTATAGTTACCAGGTTCTTTGTCTTCACTAATTGACTTGGATTCCGACTTGCTCCGACGAGAACTTGTCCGCTTCCTTGATAAGGACTTTCCTTCCAGTTTCGATGGCAAAGTTGCATCTGATACATTTAGTCCATCCATCTCCATATCAGCATCTTCAACAGGTGAATCTAGAACATTAAGTAAACCAGGGTTATCTCAAGCGCTTTGCTGACAAGGCAATAAATTGAGCTACTGAAACCTTCATGAGGCCTAATAACCTGCGTTCAGAACAATTTACTACTTTGACTTCATCACTACCGACTATGTTCGCTACTAATTATCATTTACAGATCCTCAAACCGTAGACTATTTGCACTATATATGGTGGGAAAACCCAATACACGTAAATTAGAAAGAAAGTTATAAGCTGATTTTCAAAAATTCTATAAATCGATGCATGTCTTTAATATTGAGTTTGATCTTTCAATTAGAAGCAGATTGAGTTTTCTCGAGCCCCCGAACAGCTCATCAGAAGTGCTTGAACAAAACAATGGATATCAGAAATCTAGCTGGAAACAACAACACAAAAACAAATGCTCATAGTGTCCTGCAAGGTTCTATTCCCCTCCATTTTTGGTATCGCCACCACCCCAGTATTTAAGAGGATACCTATCCACCCTTCCTTTTTGTGAACACCGTAATCATAACTACAAGAACTTTAACCAATGTACCTTCCTATGTAGCAATATATTACTTGGCTGTGGCAAAGACACATGACCCGCCCCTGTATAGCCCATGGTATATTATTAACACACAAATAGTTCGGCAGTCAGCTCTCTCCGAAATTGAAAAGGCTTGTGATGATATTTGAAAGGCAACGAGGCTAGATTTCAAGTCTCCCACTAGGCTTCACAGCTAAGTGAATCAAACTTCAGTAAGTAAAGAGGTAACACATAAACAGATATGACTCAAGCTTATGTTTATGTGTGACCAAAGACATGCTGGACACAAACTCACAAACACACACACCCCATCCTGGACACAAACTCTCATGCAGCTTGATAGGAATGCTGCACTGTAGCTCCTTCCTATTAGTTCACAACTTCAAACATATGCAAAGCTCATGAACTGCAATCGCACATACGGCAAGTAACTCGTGAGAATAACGACAGACAATTAAATATGTTCTATGTACTTGACCACAGCAGCAAGTCTTCAAAATCTGCTAACAGACTTGCATTTGAGATTTCAATTTTCGGAGAAATGATATTCGGAAAATTGGGAGAAATTGAATTTCATTGTCTGAACAATTTTCAGTTTTTACAGATAAAACGCTTATCCTCCTTGTTTTTTTCGAGATTCACAGGAACGGTAACTATCTTCTATATAGTATATCCTTCCCGTCCTCAATTAAAGTTTCTCAATCATTCTTGGGTATGAGAAACTGTTGTTCATAATGTATGTCACACGAAGCTAAATCAGCTCCAGAATACTTGCTTTTAAATCTGAGAATTGATGAACTCAAAATTAAATTCATTTCCCACAGGATCGACCTGCAAACCATCAAGTTCATACTTTCTCAATAAGTAAGCTTCCTTCAAGGTCCTTCTCAAAAACGAATGCGTTGCTTTTCTCTACAATGCGTAAACGTTTTTTCAGGTTCCAAAAAAATGCACCAAAAATCAACCAGAAAGGTAAATCTAATGATATTTACCATCAGCACTGCCATTTCCACCCAATAGCTTCTTTTGCCTCACTTCTTGTAATTCTGGTTCTAAGCAAATGTATCCAGATTCTGAGTGTACATTATAGACAGGCCTCTTCAATTCTTCATGCAGTCTGTCCATCAAACATCGAAGTAGTTCTTGAGTATCCTATAGGAACATATATCAATACAATCAGCAGTTCATGAGGAAGCAAAAAGTTGAGCCCAACAACTGTAACTGTCACAAAAAGGTGCCGTTCTAGCTTTAGCACACCAGATAATAAGGAAAACACATACATATGTAGATTCGCGCGGTACTAAGTGCAGAATCATGATCTTTCACCAACTCATAGATCATTTTCTTTTACATAATATGTATATGTATATATAAGGCTGCAGATGCACTGCAGTTGAAAACATGACATATTTCTGACATACAAGAGTGGCTATTGTTCCTCACACAAAAGAGTTTCATAGTGCAGAGCATACACTTCTAGAAGTGCAAAAGCATGAAAATATTTTTATCAGCAATCTCTATTGAATTTAAGACTTTCATTGTGTCCCATAATAGCCTCTTGTTAGGAGGACAACAAGCTTGTTCTGGATGACATAAATATTGCTCCAGAAACAAGTCACATAATTAGTGGACTCCAGCAAAATTAATTGAGAATCCTTGTGTAAGCTTAAAGAAAAAACAAGACATAACCCAAAAGATTGACACCACAAATAACAAAGAACCAATAAAGGGTGGTAGAAATATTGTAAAAAACCCTGAAAATAGCCAATATTGGCATAAATTGCAACCTGCATCCTGAACAGCATACTCCGAAGATATAAGGCATGGCTCACAGTATAAAGTAAGCTGCCCCTATACTAAGATCCACCTAAAAAATGAGAAAAAAAAGGAAGAGTCTCCTCAACATATCTGGAAAAACCCCAGAAAATAGCCACTTTCGGACCTATATCAGCACTCCCAAGCCTAACCTTAACAAGGTTTTCCATAGACATGGCACATGGTTCATAACGTCTGCAGAGTTACCCCGAAGACTTTGATAGTGCAGTGCGTCCACCTCTAGAAGTGCGAAAGCGTGAAAATACTTTTATCAGCAATCTCTATTGAATTTAAGTCGGGTTTCAGGGATGCCTTGAAGCAGCCCTGAAACTCGACTTGCATTGCCTCCCATAATAGCCTCTTGTTAGGACGACAACAAGCTTGTTCTGGGTGACATAAATTGCTCCAGAAATTAGAGTTGCAGCTCTGGACTAATCAATTCCATCGTTATATTTAATTATTGTTTTTACTTGAAGTGATGTCAATGCGTCCATGAACCTGAGATTGGAAAGTCAAGTTTATGTCAGAAAATAGTGTGTCTGCAGCCTAATATATGTATATATTTACTGATATTATCAGTGAACTTGCAAGATTCCCAATGATCGTACAAATTCAGATTTTCAGGCAACGAAAAAAACAACTCAACTTATCACCTGTTCAGAAACTTCCGTAACCTACTAAAACAACCATCATGCATGGACCAATGATTGCAAGCATGTTATAGCTAATTAAGTGATTGCACACATAGTTAGTCAAAGCAGTGAGAATCTCAGACACAATACCAAATCTGTTCATCTGATACTGTCACTCGAAGAGGGGGGAATGAAAAACCTTTCCTTGGACCTGTTACACATGGATATAAAGCGGCCCTGCTTGACTCATTATCGTATGGTTTGATGCACTGTACAATGCAAAGAAGAATTGTAGCACCCCATCAGTATTATTTCACACTAGGACTTTGCGTCCTTAACAGCATATCCTATTTGCCTCCGTAAAACATATATGGGATAAGGGGACAACAACAGGAATAGATTAGAAGACTTAGGTATATTTTAAAATCAAACAGAAAGTCGTCAAACCCCAGCTGCTGGGAACAGAAGACGTAAAATCGTGCAGTAATAGTAAGTAGTAAGTAAACAGCAACATTACTTTTCATCTATTCTGTTAGGATCTCACGAGTGGCCGGAAGTTCAGTTTTCGTCACCCGCTATGAGCTGATCACGACGCTACATCCACCAAAACAATAAAATGCAAACAAAACAAGGTGCTCTCTGGTGCATACATACAATAGAATATTCTAAACCCAAAAGCTCGTGATTACCTGCTGAGCATAGCCTCTAAATATGGGATTGTGAATCTTGATCGCTCGAGACAAAGATGTTGGTGTCACATGATTAGGCCTGCAAAAAACAAAATCAATGAAATAAGGTATAATTATGTCAACAAGCCACAGCATTAGTCGAGTACCAGAAACTTAATAATGGATCATTGTCAAACCAAACAAAGCAACAAGCAGGTGTCGCTGATGGCCTAAAAGCAACAAATATGGCCATTTTGGCACAGAAAATAGCCATGCCCAATGCCAAGATCTTTTTCAAATATGACCAATGATCCATAACACAGACGAGTATCCCACCAAACTTAGAAAAGATTACAGAAGAACAAATCTCCAAATATTAAAAAAAACAAAACTCCCAAATACCACAATGGTTGAACAAACATGGCCAGAGCCGAGCCAAACTACTAATAATGCTCTCCAGTAACACACCAAATTTCTGAAAAACCCTGAAAAAGTACCATTTTTCATAGCCACACCCAGGTCAACCAATAGTTCGATGAGATATGACACACGGCTCATTGCGTACCTATGTACTATAAGGTTTCACACCAAAAATAATCGAAAGGTCTCAAAAAATTTTCAAAAAGCCCTAAAGACAGAGATAGCCACACCCCAGCCCAAGCGAGAGATTTCCAAGATGAGAAAAATAATGTATGTGATAACTATTCCTCATCTCCAGCTTCACACCAAACATTCAAAAAGTTCATGAACTGATTTAACAAAATATCTCAAACCCGGGTCCTAATAATGAAAGCTCCCAAATTATCACATTACTAAACTAATGACCAGACAACTCTCATACAAACAATTTATCTGAAACCACCCAAAATGGCGATTTATGACATAAAAAATGGCAACACCAGGGTAAACAAGAGTTTTCTAAGATATGACACATGGTTCATAACACAAAAACAATTCAATCAATGCGAAAATTTTGGGCTTTCAAGCAACTGGTAAAGAAAAATAATTCATTGGAAATTGCATTAAAGGGGAACAATGGTCAAAAATGAAATTTTAACAGATGATAGAGCTCAACAAAATGTGACACACAGTTTTGATTTCATGACAAAAGCTTGTTTAGTTCGGGAGATATTTAGTCCCAAAGTCCAGCAGCTACCATCTTGCCACTAATTATGCATGATGTCACTG
>JAOBRC010239799.1:0-14428 GCA_027575255.1 Scolionema suvaense | reverse complement strand
AAACTTGGTATGGGAGCGGACAGAGCATATACGTACGCAACAATGCTTAATAAAATGTTGAGACACAGTTCCTTTAAAGTTATCATGTGAAAACGTGCACAAAAATAGCTCTCCTAGAAATAACAAAAAAGGCCACTTTTATACAGATAGTCACACAGCAGCTGAGCAGTATAATTTCATCCAAAATTTTTGCAGTTTTGTTTCATCATTTTGGTTTGATTATCAATATTCATTCCCCTTGTTTGTTTGTCTCAAGATAATACTAGTAGCCATTTCGAACATACAATTGCTTTCTTCATAACCAGATGATCTTATAGCCTGCTCTCAGCCCTAGCGCACTTGTGTCGCAGCATGATAAAAATTTAGCAAGATCTGACGAAAACAAAAGAAAGGCAGAGCTACTAATTATGCAATGTATCGTAGCAACAGCTGGAAAGCACGCCAAGATTCAAATTTGTTTACTTCATTCTGCGTAGCATGAAAGCAGGTGGCAAAGCCGTCTGCTCAATGGGGTATTGAATTTGCTTTGACGTAGCAAATTGCATTAGCGTACTGAAGTGAGCAGACTGTGAGAGAAACTAACTTTCTCGATCAGTCTGTGAGCAGGCTAGATGATCTTAACTTCATCACAAAAACTTGATCATCTCCTCTGAATAAGAGCTACTTAGTGAGTTGGTACTATCTACCTATAGATCAGGCCAAAAAACAAAACCAACCTAACAAAAAATAAGTAAATGCTTCCTTCCTTAGCCCTGTTTCTCAAACCTCAGCTAACGACTGACTGATGATGAGAAAAACAAAGAATACTGCTCAAAAGGAGTACATTCATATGACAAATACAAAACAAACTCAGATATCAGCACACTCGTAAACACTTCCTTAATCTTCAGTGGCTCAGCAAAAGCTTCAGTCTCATTTCCAGTGTTAGTATATCTCAGATGGTACAGAAACAAAGTAACAAATCCCACCTTGTACACTGAACTTCCTAACATTCCTTGCAATGGTTGCTTGCTACGATTTCCTGATTCTAATCATAACACTTCTACACCAGTTGTGGAGAAGCTAGTGACTACCATGATTGCTTATTATTCTGCACTTTTGCAACAAGATCACTGGCAGCTACTGCAGATTACAAAGATTAACTCACTAATTACACAACCCCTAACTTTAAGTGCATGAATACTTAACACAAATCATCACTACCCCCTTGAAAGCTGGCCTTACCAGTACTATCCATAGAAGTACAAAGATCAATACAGGGGGTTACAAATCCCAATGACTGAATACATTGACATCATAAGTGTGGCATCACTAGGTGTAGGAGCAGAACATGATCTGTACAGGAAATCACCAGGCATTCAAATTTACTTCCCCTAGCTGATACCACCAAACCCAATCCTTTTCCTATAGCTATGGTTGCAAACTGAGTATTGTCAACTCATAAAGAGTTACACCTGATTGCATGCATACCTACAAGCCAGGGCATTCTCAACTAACATTCCACTATCTAAAACTTGTACAGGGGCAAAACCTTTTCGTAGGTCTCCGAACAGAAGCACTCTAGTGGTGCATACACATACAAAATCATCCTTGCATGAGTTCTGCCATCATAGTTTTAATCTATCTGTGTTTTGATAATTACGTTGCCCTCACAACTTTTAAAGATGAAATGTTTTTTTTTTTAACAGCAAACAAAACTACCAATAAACAAACAATGAAGTTCTTCTCCTGAAAAGACCACTCATTAGAGGTGCACGACACTGGAAATAGTTTTAGTGAAAGACAGTTTTAGTCCATCAGATTTTATTATTTGATCATTATGCTATTCTATTTTAAAAGCAGTTGATGGTTCAAAGTCAAGGAATGCCCTCCGATCCATTTCTGGAAGAAGAATGTGAGTCAAGGCACAAATCCTACAAACGTATAATGTAGTTGAAGTATTGATAGGTTTGCCTCCAAGCAAGTATGGCATAGGTAGTTACTATCCTGCTCTGTTGCAAGGGCTTTACTGTTTTATGTCAGTGCCAACATATCCCAGCATTTAAAACAACATAAAAAGCATACATTTGTAAGAAGTCGGAGAATTGACAACAGCTGGGCTTAGCAGAGCAAGCTGACTGGGCACCATTGACTGGGAAAAGTGTAAACCCTAGCAACAAAGCACTAATCACGTCGCCACACCAAGAAAGCACATTCCATTTTACAGAAATTTACAAGAAACAAGGACAGCAATATAAGTGCACAGATATCGAGTAACCATAAGAATTGCATCAATACTGAGCGTTTGCACAGCCTCCTAACAATTAATAGCAAAAATAAATATAAACGGGGGAAAAACAAAAAGCTGCAACAGTATAAAATTATGCCAATTCTTACCGATCCCGAAAAGCTGCCACTGCTACTACGTTGCAGTTTACTGACAGACACAGGTGCTTCAAGAGACAAGCTGACACTTCTCACACCACGTGCATAACTTGTGGGCTTCGAAGAGTTGCTCACATGCCAACTGTAGGACCGGTCAATGCTACTACTCTCAATTGGAGTACTGTATGATTGGCTAACATTTATGCCTGGGTCATAAGACCATGCAGTGCGCTCCACCAGTGAATTTCGCCGCGCTCCCATAGTGGCTCATTAACACATCAAAATATTTCTACTTTAAACGATCATGTATTTTACTACAGCCAACATACAGTAATGATAGAAGGATATAACTATGGGGTAAAATTAAGCAGGCCCTCATCAAACAAAAGAAATGCAAAAAAGGCTTCTAATACAATGATCCAAATTTAGAAACAAATCCTGGTCTAACTATTCTGCCTGATATATCCCACAAGAGATGGACAAAAATGGTTTAGCAGAGGCTAAAACACAACAGCCAAAATCGCCACACGTAAATGACCACATCCACTTTGGCCAGTACAAAAGTTCAAACTCAAAAAATCCAAGAAAGAAATAGCAGAAGACAGCCAATCTTTTGTGCTCAGAGAAAAAATCTAAAACCATAAGAACAGATTAAGAGATTGCCCCTTTTGTCACAATGAGCATCACGTTCAGCAAAACTCTTACAAAACTGACCATGGACATACACCAATTTGCATCCGTGCTCCCAACCACACACCAATTATAACCAGTCAGTAGCTATGCATATATCGTCTACATGAAAAACTGTACGAGGGACAATACCCAGCCATCACTTCAACCAGAACTCCAGCTTTGCCTCTTTGAGATGGTGCTGCAGCACTAGAAAACACAAATCTCTGACTCCATGATGAAGTACGTACAGGCTGTCAATCTCCCATGACAGACTCCATCAGGCAGGGCAGCAGAGGTGAAACTCCTGACAAATGGAATTGACTTCTCACAGTACATATCTAATTAATTTAATCCTACCAATACCAGTTATTATAGCACTACAATCAGAGTCTAGTACAAGCGATTAGCACAAATTTCATGCTCTAGAAGTCCCTCCCAGCTACCATTTAGGAAAGATTCAAGTTGGAACAAATGCTCAAGCTGACAGTTCACATGCAGTACAGTTGTTAGATCTGAAGTACACATTATCAAGTCATTCATAGGAATTTTATGAAAGAGATTTACTGCAGGTGCAGAGGAAGTTAATGCAGTGTTTCAGAATCTAAATCAAAATAAAACTTTACGTCATTCATTTCAAAGATACGCCAGATTACGATTTAGAGCAATATCTTTGAGTAGTCAAACAAGCAGCCAAAATAGTATAACTCATTCACACTGCAGATCCCTAGTTGTTGAATCTCGTGAATTTAAGTTGAAATTGTATCGTCATGCCAAAGGCTTTTAAGGATTCCATATAGCATCCTCCAAGATTTCATATAGAATAAAACATATCTTGAAAGCGGTCATGCTTAGGTAGACCTACTAGATGTCAGCTACACAGTAGGGATTTGCAGGGAATCAGTCCAAACAGAGAACAAAAATACCAAAGGCTACCTTTTTCCTAAAAGCAGAAACAAAACTTGCAATTTGAATCACAACCAGGAAGTGATGCAGCTCACAAAATTGATGCAGTATTATAATAAACAAGCCTTCTTCTTCCTTATGAAGCTGTACGTTCTTCACTACATTAGACTGATATACTCATAAATGTACACAAATCATAGAACAAGGCATACACACGTTTAAATTAAATTGTTAGTGTTCTTGATGGTCACTAGCACAGTTTCGTGATTCACAGATTTTGAAATTAAAAGCAAGTGAACAAGCTGCATCCATTCATGCAATACAGAGGCCGATTCAGGTGGGTGCCTTGGTTTCTTTTTCCCCACTCAAACATACAGTCAGCAACTCTGCCTGTTTCATAACAACTCACTGTGCATTACTAGACAATGGATAGCCTTTGATAGCCATACTTGTGGCTAATTATGTGACGGTGTTCAATACCCCCTTGCTATAATTTTTCAGAAATGTACAAGCTGTCATTCAGTTCACCAGGAAGTTATTACTTGCTTGCACTAAGAAGGGTAAGGGCCTATTTCCTTGTTGTCAGTAGTAATTTTTGTACCGATGTTACCTAGGTAAAAAGGTTAACTGAAAGTTTGATACCTGACATCTTGATGTCGTATCCTCAGTGCATTGACAAACAAAACGAGATTCACTGACCTATCTCTTTTAAAGAAAAAAATGAAATGACAGTACCCCCAGCCTGGGTATGACACTTAAATGGCATTGTTAAGTGACAACCTTCTCCAGCACCATCGTTGCTCAACTTGTCCGTTCTTCAATTGTCGATTCAACTACTGTGTTGGTTGAGTGACAAAGATTATGAAGACCTTCAGAGTTTCATTATCAGTTCATCTTCAGCAGTTTTCATTTTCTTACTTTCCAACAAGTACAATTTGGAAGGACCTTGATGAAAAAAAATGTATCAGGTACAGTCTCTACCTTCAAAATATTTCAATGAACTGCATTTATGAGAAGAATTAGGAAATAATAAACAATAGAGAATAGTACATCAATGCACACTACCCCTCCTTGCAGTTGGACCAAATTCCCCCCCTGCAATCAACCAAACTTGTAAGGAAAATGGACAGATAAATCAATTCACACTAGCATTCATACTAAGATCTGTGGGGAAAAGTTGAGCATGAAAGCATGTGTTTCTAGTGACACACAATTATATCACAGCAATTCGCAAAAAAATGAAATGAAATGTTCAACTCTCACACCCTATGTTTTGCTATGTCAGGATAATTTTCCAATTCAATTTGCTGTCACCGAGTTAAACAATTTGCCGTTCAAAAAAATATGCCATTCCATGTTGCTGATACAAGGAATCCATCAAGCATAACCACACTAAAATCAGTCTACACATCCATCTACTCAGTTACGATGATCAAGAAACTAATCCAGTACCAAACAAGACCAGAGAGTAGTAGAAATAAGGTAATCATAATGACCATCACCAATAAACCAGGTATACACAATGCTACGTCCAAGATAAACATCTTGCCCTAAACCAATACAGCTCAGACATGGAAGCATATGCCTCTCCATGGGGCCCAATGAGAATAGATCAGATGAACTGATGATGACTAGCAGGGGAGAAACAAATTACCGTACTTCTACTCCAGCAGTAGGGGGTCCAAGGAATTAGAAGTTGAACAGGAATCAGGCGCTTAACTCACATCATGCTCAACAGTTAATTGGCTCTTCAGGCCATTGAAATATTAAGGGTACAAACTCCGCTTCCACGTATAACCAGAAAACACTTAGCATCCATTCAATTGTACTTTCTAAAATGGGCTCCTAGTAAATGAAATTGTAGCTAGGCTAGCAATACACATTTTTTCATATGAAACCAAGCACATTTTTTCCCAAGTAACATGATATGAAGAGGAGGGCAATATTGTTTCATTGAATTGCTTTTTTTTTCGCAACAAGTGTTAGTCACAGAATTTGTAAACTCACACAAACTTAACTTCTTTGTGTTAGATCAAAGAAAAAAAAAATAAGAAGCTGTACCATGCCCTTCTATACCCAAAAGGCAGCCAGCCATGCGGAAGTTAGGCAGTAGTCTTCTCAAAACTATTGGGCTGTCTCTACATGCCTACTATTGTGGTTAACCAAACTTCTAAAGACTAATTGAAACAGACCCATCATAGCCATGAAATAGCACACCAAAATTTACACAAATTTAATATTTCTGAAAAACCCCTAAAAATGGATTCTGTTGTATATAAATGGCCACACCTAAGCTAAACAAAGGCTTCCTCAAGATGACATCTGGTTTACAACATTAGCAGTGTTACCCCGAAGACTCAAACCAGAAATTCAAATCATATCTTATCTAATATCTTTTACAAAAACCGAAATAGCCATTTTAAGATGTAATACCACACTTGCTTACAAGTCAGACTCCCCCGCCCCCTTAACCCCCAGATATGAAGCATGGTTCATAACATTCATAGTGTTTCCCCTACGCTATCACCAAAATTTATAAGTGTCTCCAAATCTTTTGAACAAACCTGTAAAATTCATTCGTGGCCATTTTTGTTTATAAATATGAGCATACCCAAGCCGAACAAGAGGTTTCACAGATATATGTCTCATATATCATAGCCTAAGTAATACTGCCCCTAAGATTCACACTAAAATTACAAATAACAAACAAAGCGTTCTTACAAGAACTTGACAAAATCCTAAAAATGGCTAATTTTGGGTGTAAATTGTTGACTAGAATCCAAACCAAACATTTTCTCAAAAATGCAGCACCATTTCTTTGCTTCTACTATTGATGATGACCTTCAGACCAAGTTTCAGAAATATTCCTGGAGCGGTTATCCAGGAAAGGCATTTGTGATGTTCGAACGGATGGATCTCATTCTAAAGCAGTACTCTTCTGCTACAGGTTGGTTTACTAAGTCCGAAAGGCATCAATTGTCAATGGATCTTGGATGTTGGTGACTCTTGCGATCTGTTCTTTGAACAAAAACACATATCGATCTATGCTCCCACATTTTTGCACAAAAACCACTTTGTTTCGATTAGTAATGCTGACCTTCACGCAAAATTTCAGAAAAATCCAGTGATCCAGGAAAAAGTGGCGGTGGTGGATTGTAGGACGGACGGACGGACGGACGGACGGACGGACGGACGGACGGACGGACGGACGGACGGACGGACGGACTAATAGACCTCAAAGCTTAGTTTCTATGCTTTAAGACTATTACACATTATGCATGTGACTTATTCTGTAAACAGAAAATAAAGGAACATTGCATAAAAAAATCACACTGGAAAACAGTCAACTCACCATAGGTCCTGTTGAGTTTGGTCTGCTGCCTGTACTTGGAAATACTACAAAGAAGTATAAAAGAAAAGTATGTATCATATATATTCCCTCCATTGCATGAAAATCACTCAGCTTGAAGTACTCGAACAGTAAACTGCATAAAAATATACATTCTAAAAACATGTGAAAAGGCTCAAAATGCGACAAGACCATGGAAAATCTGAAAACATCATGTACAGGTCTAAGTTCTGCCACAACCAGCCAACAAAAACGTTACAAAAATGAATCTACATGAAAAGTATTTCAACAATGTGACAAAATTTTCGAATAAAGGCTACGTGAAATCTAGAAGGGAAACCAAGAAGGCATTTGCACTTTCTCAAATGGAGCATAATTGATAAATTGCACATGCTTCATTTCTGACAAATTCAAATTAACCAACAGAAAAGCATTTTTCAAAACTTCATCAAACTGAGATTTTTAAACACTAAAGGCAGCGCTTCAGGCAACTTTCTTGAACGCAAAAATACTTTCAATGTAAAACATCTGCTGCCCCTCAGGAACCAGCTTGTTTTATAGAATGAAAGGAGATCATTATCTAAAATTTTGCTGCCTCAGAAGGCATGTATGCAGCGTTTTGGAAGCAACACGACCAACCCGGCAATATTATTTTCCAACAGTAATACACAACACCTGCTCTGGTGGAAAAGTGCGAGCAACATAAAATATCATAGGCAGTATACAATGTTGCCTCAAAAGTTGCCTTAAAGTTAATTCTACAGTCATGGGGCTGTAATCTTAACCAACAGCTCAATGATTCTGCTGATCAAGCTCACTTTCCACCATGATTAGCTCATTTGGAGGAAAATTGACTTGAAAAAAGCAGTAATAAAACCCACAGTATTACAGTCTATTTGATATATGTCAGGACAGAATGAATGTCATTTGAGGAGGCTGGTGTCACATTATTTGCATGCTCACTTCTATAATAAATAGCACAACTAAAAAATGACTTACATCCATCATCTGTAACATTCATGTAATCTCCAGTAGCTCCTCTATTAACCACACCTCCATTCTGACCATCCACTTTAACAGCAGACAAGCGAACAGCCCATGCCATGTCAGTCATTCATTAGATGGTAGTAGCAACCATTAGAATAGAAGTCCAAATAGCTAAAGACAGAAAGAAGTTCAATTCAGTACAAATATATTGTCTGCACATCATTGCAAGTGAAACGCATTCATTGAATTAAGCATGGTTAGCAGAGTTTTAGTAATCCAGAGAGCATTGTACTGTTCACCCTCATGGAAAGCAGAGGAAATGCTGAACACTTTTTTAGGGCCGCAAGATAACGAAAAATCTGCAGATTTTCTGTAACTGAGTTCATAATGTTGGACAAACTTTTGTCTTGATCACATCTAGGATGGAATTTGCTCAGATTCTTTTTCCTGTTTTTCTGCTGACAAGCACTCGTATACCTTCCAATATAGCAAATACAAATCATTTCCCTGCATTCCGAATAATGCCCGCGCTTGGAAGATACAACACTTATAACGCAAATTTTTTTATTTATCGTAGCACCATAAAGTTGAATCCTGGTCAACCTGTAGTATCCAACCCCCAGAACAACTTGATAGTATATTTCACTGCACAAATGTATTCAGGCCATATTTTAGCTTGAATGTAGGTGCGAAATACTGCACGTAATGCCCAAGAAAATCACAAATGCGTATACTTATTTCTACCATTTTCTTCAAAACGCAACACTACGCATGCATGTTAGTGCCCTATTTGACTTTAAAAGTGCCCCTTCAGACGAATTTTGTATCAAAGAATGACTACATGTCTTGAAAAATTTTTCTGAAACCTTCAATTTTTGTGCTGGCTTCTCCTGTTTTCGAAAATTTTCAGAAAGAGAACGGAGGTGGGGGCAGCTTATCTTTTGTTCAGGAACAGATTCTGAGGCAACTATCATCTCATTGTGCAATTATTGTGCATCACAGCAAATGCACTGAACAATTCAAATAGTTCTCAGAAATTGTCACAGATTGAACTCGAGACACTCTACATCGATCTTGAAAATCAACTAGAGTATGCAATATTCCACGGAAAATATCCAACAGCTCTGAATCAAAATAATTCTTTTCATCAGACAGAAAAGATGATCACAAGCAGCCTTTTCTTGAATCATAATAAGTAAAAATAAAAATAACAAAATAGCTAAAAAATCAAAGCACAAAACAAATAGAACCAAAAATCCAACACTCATTGCTGCGAATCAGACATTCAAACACGCAGGGAAACTGCAACTGCTTTCTAATACAATAAGCTGGAGAAAAGTAATTGAAGCAAAAAACTCATGCTGGCATAGCAAAATCATCATCTAAGAGGAACTCATTTCTTTACTGATTTCAGCAGGTTAAAAAATACACACTTCATAGATGACTGTACCTATGAGAGTATTTCTGTCCAAGTAGGAGTTCCATTCAATACGAACTAGCACTATATTCGTATGACTAGATAAGCTATCACATCATCACAACCCAAAGGATAGTAAAATAAACCTTCAGTTATTCAGAATTTCAAAATCAGTGCCGATGAAAAAGATCTCACTATTTCATCTGTCACTATTTCATCGACATCTGGTTCCAGACAAAGCAAATCACTCACTCACCTCTGAAAATTAAACCAAATTTAGAACATGCACGACATGCAAAAATTCCACAACCATAACAAATCTTTGTTTCTACCGTTCACACTAAACCACAAACTCTTGCTAGCCTCAGCACTGTCTTCAAGTCCACAGATACAACACTTTACTTTGAAAATTCAGGTCCAGGGGGTAATCGACACAAACATCGTACAACAGAAAATGATTACCACCAAAACATAGTCCAGGGTACAGGAGAGCAGCTTTCCGATTCAAGTCCAAACCAGCAATTTACTATTCACTAACACACAATAAAGCTAACAAAAGAAAGCAAGTATGTTTATTGGTTATAAACAACATGAAAACCTCCAACATCCCCCTGAGTGAAAATAGCATGAAATCAAGCATGATACCTGCCAAGCCATTGAAACTCTTTGGCAAATGAGAATCTAGCAAGCATATGAGATCCATTGCAAGCAAGCTTATGAAATTCAGGTCTTATTACCATGTCTTCAGAGGTGTTTGCCATTAGAACAATAAGCAATAGTTTGATGTTACTAAGCAAGTTGTAAACAACACACAACCCTAATGTGTAATCAGCCTCATGAAAGTTGAAAAGACATCATGGATTACACAGATGACTGATATAGCAACATTCTTGTTAGGAGGTAGGGAATACGTTCACAAGGAGGATGCACAAAGTGGCACAGAAATGAAAATAACATACTTCACTGGATGCAACTGTTCTATGAAAAAAATTCAAAATACAACCCTACCTATTGCAAAGGCAGACTGAGAAACAAAGGCCAACAAGACCACAAAAACAAGGCAAAATCACATTCTATTTATTTCATCCATTTTTCAAGGCCCACTAAAGCAGCGTGGCACTACTGTAAACACCAGCCCCAAACCAGCTGGTCTGATTATGTGGCCCGCATGTACAGCAGCCTCCATCACAATCCAGATTAATATCTGACTTTCATATTTCCATGCTATGATGGCCAAGTAGCATGTTGCTTATCAACGTCCAAAGATTCCAACCAATCGAAACGGTATTCTCAGTCTCACCAGATATCGCAGCTATGTGCGACGATTACGATGATAACAATGTAAAAGTATATACTAAGTAGCCCCACAAGATGCCCCTTGTCTTACGTATACTTCGTCGTATATAAATGTGCAACTGAGATAGGCAGTAATGCGGCTTATCATGCCTTTCCATGACAACCAGCTAATTCCTTGATATCGAGTACAAAAGATTCATAGAAGTTCTCGTGAAATTTTATGATGGAAGTTTGAATTGAAAGGTTTCCCATAGACCATCAACATATGGGGGGCGACTGCAGGACCGTTGAAAATACCACGACACACACAGGAAACAATAGAAAATCACTTGTTTCGCATGAAAAAGTGCTGAATTAGCAAAAAAAAATGCAAAAAACAAGTAATCAGAATGTGGGGACAAAGTTTGGATCACATTAGAGACAGAAAATAGACAGACAATCATAGTTAAAGAAGGTGAATCAGAATGGATACTCTTGGTCATAAGGCTTTCCCCTATCTCAGGAGTAGTTCATAACATAAGTGTTGTTGGCACCCACATGAAAAATTAGTAAAGAGTTCTTGAAAGTCCTAATTTCTACGTGAATTGCCACCTGCAAGCCAAACGCGACTTTCAGGAGACATGGCATATAGTTAAAATATGCGTAGAGAACACTTTTCGACATCTTTGGATAAAAATCCATGAAAAACGCCATTTTTGGACGTAAATTGCCACCTGCAAGCCAAACAAGATTGTCCGCAGATATGGCAAAAGATTCATAATATGCATACAGTTGTTTCAAATATTCACACCAAAAATAACAATCAACAGATTAACCATTCATGACATACACGAAGAAAGAAAGGAGAGAAAATTGCCATTTTTAGATGAAAATTGCTGCCCGCAAGCCAAACATGACTTTCAGGAGGCATGGCACCTAGTTCAAAACAAGTGTAGAGTTGCCTCCAATATTCACATCAAAAATAACAACAATCATATGTATAGTTTTTGACTTATTCGGAAAAAATCATGAAAAACACCATTTTTTTGCCTAAATTGCCACCTGTAAGTCAAACGAGATCGTCTGCAGACATGGCAAAAGGTTCATAATATGCATACAGTTGTCTCAAATATTCACACCAAAAATACCAATAAACAGATTAACCGTGCATGACACACATGGGAAAACCCCTAAAAATCGTCATTTTTGGACATAAATCGCCACCTGCAAGACAAACAAGATTTTCCTCAGATATAGTACATGGTTCATAACATGTGTAGAGGTGCCCCTCATATTTACAAAAAAATAACAAGAACTGGAAGAATTGCTTTTGACATATATGGAAGAAGCCATGAAAATCTCCTTTCTTGGACTTATACAAATTGCCACATGCAAGCCGAAAGAGTTTTTCCTGATATGACACATGGTCCATAACAGAACTGACACATGGTCCATAACAGAACTGCTTTTGCCATGAAGTTTTACACCAAAAATTACAAATGAACGGTTCTTGAAATATTTTGAAAAAACCCTAAAAAATGGCCATTTTGGGGCAACAATTTTTTTAAAAATCCGGCTCCATCACCTTTCCTCAATTACAGATTGTCACCTTCACACCAAATTTCAAAAAAATCCATTGCAGGGCTCACAACTTCGCTTCTTAGGAGTACGACTTTCCTGCATACAATTTACTGTATGGAAACATTACAGAGGGTTTTTAGAGTGGTCAAAGACCTCACAATCGGGGGACGTTTTAACTCGTGAACCCCAAACACGAGAGACCAATCTTATATCCGGCCGGAGTAAAGACAGCCCTTTTAGTACTTTAATGGTGAAGAATTGGAGCACTGCAACAAGTAAAGCCCCTTCACAATTTGTACACCTCTTACGATGCGTATTTACACACACAGCAGTCACACACATGCGTCAATACATGCGTATATAATTAATCCACGAGAAGGAAGCGTAAACAAAGAGTTAAATTATCTCGACACGACAAAAGACGAACACATTGTGTTCAATTTCATTCAATCTCACAAAGCATCCCGCCTGATGCAATGAGTTTGTTTATCATGCTAGATCATCTGACGTAGATGGAAGAAAAAATAGCGGTGAATAATAAATTGGTTACGAATAGCTTGCCGATGCAACGAAAGGCCAATGAAACGTGTGAAAAGGTTGTTCAAAAATGAAATAAATGAAGTCATTTTGGGGGGGACGGCAGTTTGACTGTACCATGTTGTACTTAAAAGTAAATTTCCAGCGTATGTAGTCTACTTTTGCCTGTACGATCGTACGCACTTACACCTATTTTTTGAGCCATGCATTGAGCAGTTATCCTGTGTGTGACGGACAGAAGGATGGATGGATCTTATTTCATAGTACTCTCCTTCTAAAGCGGTAGTAAAAAAAAACAACTGCTAAACTGCAGTCTGCTAAAATGAGAGAAAAATTGGGAAATTTTGAGGGGACGCTAGGTGGGGGGTGCAGGCCATCTGATGAGAAGAGCGCGGACCATTTTTGGGATCATGTCCCAACCTTGGGAAACCCTGAATTGTGGCGGGAAGCAGCGAGAGGAAGCAAGGAATGGTAGCGAAGGTCAGGTTGGCCGGATGAAGATGAAAACAAAATGATAACCTACCACATTTCCTACTCGCGGCTTTTGCCGGCTCGCTTGCTGGCCAGAGGCCAGCGCCGGGGCGTCGAAAGGACCAAACGTTAAGTTTAAGTTTTGTTTCCTCAATTGCTAAGCTCGATGTCTCACTGGAGATAAAAGCTCGGTTTGGCTACATTTGCATTATGGGTAAAAACACTCGGGCGGAATCAATAAAAGATTTGCGCCTGAGAAATGAGAATTGTTCGCTCAGAAAAGAAATTTTTCGGAATAATTTTGGTTTGGGTACTAATATATAAGTACCTACTGTCTGAACACGTCAAATATGGCTGCAAACTGTAGGGATAGGGTACTCAGTCCTGGTGCCAGGCTATATGCTGTGGCTGATAATGCTACCTTGCATTATTTTGGGTTCGATTCCCGGCAGAGCTATTTCATGACCTATTATATATCTCTGTTTTCCCACAACGTGATTTGGAATGCCAAAAAAAAAGGGTCATTAATGAAAAACCCAAACAAAATAAACAGTTTTTCAAAAAGAACTTTTTGTTTTGGATGCAAAAGGGATCACATCAAATCTGTGCACTAGAGTATTTCTGATTAACACCCTGTTCAATGTGCATCCCAGGCAAGACAGAAGATAAAAAGTGCGATAATTTCCAAATATTGCGATTTCAGAGATGTGTAAAGATAAACTTGTGACAATTTGTTGATATAATTTTCGTCTATCAGAAAGAACTTTTGGAGGTGAACAACTTGAAATAATTTTCAAACCCGACAACTTTGATTTCATGGCGTCATGTGACGTCAAAATGCCGTCAAAAATATATCAAGAACGAGATTTGTC
>JAOBRC010239798.1:0-22054 GCA_027575255.1 Scolionema suvaense | reverse complement strand
AAATATGTAAGATGACAGTAATACTTCTACTCCTTAATAATTTGTTCTCGAGAAAATCGCTCTTTTTCAACTAGGAATTAATGGCAGCAGCAGACTCAAACCACAATTGTACGTCACTAATATAACCATCCCTAATGACAGTAATTAGAATAACGACAATTGCGACTAAAGCAGAAGCGTACTAGAATCAATTAACCAGGTAGTTGCTTTGGCATGCTAGAATCAATTACCCAGGTAATTGCTGTCATGTTGAATGGATTTTCATGCCACAAATACATGTCACAACTTTCGGCAAGGGTGTAAAGGTAAACATTAAAATCCCCTGAAATCGTACGCAAGAATGAATGAAATGACAGAGTCTTCAGTTTCTACATCATTTTCATGTTGGTAACAGTTGATTTAGGGACACTTGAAAAATTTCCTCGGGTTTCCTTTAATTTTATCAGATGCAATATTCAATGTTCCTGAAATCAATACGCCAGTACCAAATAAGATACATGACGTTATGTGCTGAAATAGACCACTTTTGACTTACGTCTTTCACAAGTATCTGTGGTATGCGCGTTCTTGAGAACAAGGCTAGGCGTATTGAAAATGTCCATAGAGTTCTATTTTAGGACGATTTCAAGACTGTGGATCGTTGTCGTTTATGGGGAGCTGTACTCACTTTGCTGAAGCATTTTGTTGAATGACTGAAGAAATGAAATCAGTTGATTAGTTCACCGATTGTTCTCAGCCTATCAACTCAATGCCTCTCTTGTTGTTAACACAGGTCTGAGACTTGTAGTTTGAAAATTGCATGCATCACATTGAATGTTCTGCAGACAGTATGTTTGATAACTCTGTTGGTTCTCAATCACCATGGCACTTTTCAGATTTCTTCTGAAGTGCACTGCTAACTCAGGCTAAGCAAGCGTCAGGTAGAAAGGATGGGTTCTCTGCTTCTTTTGCTATTCCCACATGCACTGCCCCTAAGCCTGACAAATACACCTGTGGTTTCCAACCCTTCAACTGAAGGAAGGTTGCGCTCCACCATTTTTTTCTTGGTCAAACGATACTTATACGATACTTATTCAAGAAAGGCTCCCATATGCGTCGATGTCAGTCCCTTTTTGCAGCTTGTAGTAAATGCCGAAAATACTCAAATGCCTTTATTTTGCTTTGATTTTTCTTCTGAATTGATTGTTCAGGAAACAACTGGCATGTCTGTTAGTGTTAATGTGCAAACTGATTTCTCTTTAGTTTTTCAGCCAATATTTCTTGATGAAAATATCAATCTAACAGATCTCTAGGATCTACACCTGCTATCTGCAATGATACAGAGCTGCAAAGCAAAAAGGGTTATCTCCGAAAGTAACTAATTTAGAGAAAAAGGAGAAAAGTGTTGCCCATGAGCTTTGCAATCGCAGAAGTAGAGTTGCGATGTTGGAGAAGCTGAACAAAAACCTCTTGATGGTGCGCCGATATGTTGTTATACTGGCTTTTCAAACTATGCAAGGCCGTGTTTGATTAGGACCTGATCAATTACTGAAAGAGATTGAAGTCAAATTTGTCAAACCTTCATCATCATCAGGGACCTGGTAGTTCTTAATGCATACCTAAGGGTCAACTTAGATTACACACTTTTTATAAGGATCAGTAAATTGTGGCTCAAGCTAGTGACGATTTGGACCGCTTCATTTTCCAGGCTTAGTGATATTTCGATTAGTTAAAGTTCTTCATATTTTCCGTAGATTACATCTAATATCTTGTCAATTAGGCATATTTATCCTGTATCCATTAAAAAAAGGATTGAGTATTTAAGTTAACAAAAGCAGAACCAGTCAAGCAGTAACAACGCAGCTCTTGACAGCAAAATTTCTAAGCTACCAGATGAAGTTAAGGCTGGGCTGATGCTTAGGTGATGCTTAAAAATTTAGCAAAGCTTGTTTTTAGTGAATTTTCCCTTGTTCTTCTTGGATCGTGGATTTGGCTCTGCTGATATTATGCATGTTAGAACCTGCCTGAACATTCCAAAGTTCAAGCGTCAACGTAGCCACGGAAACGGAAGAGACAAGGCAAATGGCTGCTGTCCGCATTCATGTTGACCGAGCTATTGAAAGGATTAAAAATTACGACATAATAGGATGGTGTCATGGCTCTGACCCTGAAACCGATTGGCAATCAAATCTTCACTGTCATGGCCTGTTCTAGAATGAAACAGGGTCCGAAGATCGGACACTGCCCTTCTCAAATCTTGGCAAAAAGTGCCCTTTTTGACTAATATTTGCTTAAAATCACAGGTTTTGGAAGAAAATTTGATGAAACAGTGCCCTTTTTGACCAATTCCAGACCCTGCCCTGAAATTCTAGAATAGGTCCTGACTGTTCGTGCTTATTTGACCAACTTCCTAACTCCGCTTATTAAATCTGGTCCAGAAACCTAAGGACTTTGCTGGACTTCAAAGATGAAAGTTTTCCAGATTTTTTCAGAATTCCTGATTTTTTGTCATGCTTCATAAATTTCCGGATTTCTGATCAATGTTTTGGATTAGAATTTTGTTTATGTCAGTGCTTGAAGTATCTAAACAAGCAACCATCTACTCAGACAAATTCGTTATGGCACAAGTTGCGTCCATCAGGTTACCCTTATAGCTTTGATTTTTCACATTTGTTCCTACTAGTATAGAGCTCACAAGTTTGCTAAGATCAAGTGATGCAGTGAAATGTTAAGCCTACACATAGAATATTTAATGATTTCTCAAATTGAGGTTTGTTTATATGCATTCCTTAGGGTCACTAGCACCCACTTCAGAAATGCAAATACAATTTCTCTAAGAACCTAACAAATCACTTCTATCTTTTGAGCAATGCTGGATGTTAAAAATTGTAAGTTCTTTGAACTTCAGTTCTTGATGTTGTTGGGTATCTCCCCGTGTGATGAGAGTTTGTGGAGGATTTAGCAAGCTGTCCTCTTCTCTGTGGTCTTTGCGAATTTTCTCTTGGAACTGGTAAAGTTTAAGGTACTCTCAGCTTATGTTTATGCTAAGTCACTGAAGTTTCCAGGGCTCTACCCTAGTCCGATTGGGGGGTTCACAACGCCTCCAAAAACCCCTAGTTGCAGATGTTAGGCTACAAATTTGCCTCACATTGCCAAGATGCACTTCCGCATTTTTTTCAAGTATCACTTTCATCCTTGGGACTTCGTCAGTGATCTGTTTAAAGGCTATACTTGATGATTAGTTGATATGCTTGCACTGGTTTTTCATCATTGATATGGTTCTTTTTTGTGTGTCTTGTAGTCTCTGTTTCTTTGGAATAAGTTTGCTGAACGTTGTAGTCAGGCAGTTAATGCCTGGTCACTAATAGATACCCCCATTGTCAATTAAATTTTGAAAACATTTCTACTAAGAGAATTCTTTTCTCCTCTTCCCTTGGTTATATAGGGCTACTCAAGTTTTGAAAGCCGACTGCTCTTTGCGCAGCCACTTCTTACACACTTGATATGTTTCAGCAGAACCAGTAGCAAAAGAGTTTAAAGGAGAACTAGTGGTGACAGTGCAAGTTGGCTTTTAATCAAAGATCAACTTTGCCTGAGTTAGAAAACAAGACTAATTTTTACCGGCAACCTCGATAAAGTAAAAAAATATAGGTTTGAGTTACCCCATGGTCGTCACGATGTTATGTTCTTTCCCATGAAAAACAAAGGAACGATGGAGCGTGTTGTGACGTAGGGGCGGCACTTTTGAGTAAGGCCAGCTGACTGGTGCTTAAATTGGCCAGAAAAAGTGCTGCTTATAACTTTGTAGTTACTCACGTCAATGAAAAAAGAATGATTTTATACCTAGCACCTTATAAGAGCATAGCCACTATAGAGCTAGGAGTATGATAAATGTATATGTAAACAAATAGAAACTGATGCCTTTGATGTTTACCCATTCAGTTACTAAGATGTTTCTGCATAAAGTAAAGTGTAACTCAACAAAGCCTTCAGAAAAGCAACTTTGTTGCATCAAGACCTTTGAAGACAAACTGTAGAATTCATGTTGTCAGGATGCATGCCCATAAAACGTTGATTGTAAGAAAAGGAAGTCAATAAAATTGAATCTGAGAGGCACTTGTCAGCTGTCAAGCCACAACTTCAGATCAGATAGAGCTGCTTTGCTCAGAAGGCCTTCTGTGTTGGAAGATATGGCAGCCCAGGTCACCATGAAATCTTGCACAATATCCGTCGACGAAGCATTCTCTAGTTCGTATAAAGTTTGTCTGATGATACAGTGGTTGCAGACGTGGCCAGCTAGCGAGATAAAACTTGTCTTTCGCTCCTCATTCATCAACAAGTTATGGTCCTAGCGCCTCACACCAGAGTATTTAATAAGTGGTCTTGAAGTATTCAGACAACACTTTTGCCGTGTCAAATCCGTGCCTTCATCTACTACTCCATAGCCATCATCAAAATCTACACTTTCGAAGTATTGCATTGCTAAGCGCCTTCGTGTAGTTCGGACTGTAATCTTCAAAGTAATTGCATGGATTCTGTCCAGAGAGAGCTTCCGAAGTATTCAAACCACGTGTCTTCTGAAAACAATTAAAACCAGTTTCATTGGCTCTGCGTGCTGTATGGCCTATTGCTTTCCTTTCAGTAATCACACTTTCATAGCAACGAAAATAAACATGCGACACTCGTTCACAATGTGATCACTTGGCAGCGCAATTTTGGTCTAGAAACGGACATTCTGTTCTCATAATTGTGAAGTAATCAGCAAGGAAGCCAAGAAATTGATCAACAATCCATTTGATAATTGCATTTAGAACATCTTTCTGCTTGACCTGGAGCTAAATCGTACCTCCTGTACAAGAGAGCAAGAGTGTGCCGAGTGATGCGTAGTGCAATGTTGACATCACAGTCATCATAGCGGATTTAGTATCCAGCCTTTCTTCTTGGTTGGTGGGAAGCACTAATAGCGGCGAGCGTAGCAGAAAAGCAGGCTACCTGAATGGTTGGTTTTGGAACGACGAAAGGCTTAGAAACCAAACAGAAGCCGACAAATATTTTTACATATGGCTCTCTTTCATTTGAGGCCAACTTATAATACTGACATTAGTTCTCCTTTAATTAAAAATAAATAAACAAACAAACAGCAAGTTTATGATGCAAAGGCACATTGTTCCTGGTTTTACTCTCAGCAAAAATTTAAATGGTACGAAGAGAGATAGCATGTTGTTCCACAGTTTTGCTATTGGTTGGGAGATATGCAAGATAACCTTGGCCTGGTTTGTTGATCTTCCATAGCTTCTTATATGAATAACTATCTTCCATATCTTCCCTTCCCTGGAACAAAAAAGACATGTTTTGTTTTTTTATGAGCATTATGGATTTTCAGAATCAGGCTCAGATATTCTTATAGTCCTTTGAAATCAAAGCTCGAAATATGATTAGTTATAGTATACACGTATTCGAATCAGAACTTTCATTTGCTTGCAATTCGTCTTTTTTGTCCATGTGTATACCATAACCAGCAAATATACCTCTGTTTGCTGCCAAGATTAATATGCCAGGGAACTTCCCATGAGATGGGAAGATAATAATTAACTTCGGAAGAAAGAGTCAATTTTGTGATAATAGTGTTACAATCATAGAGCTTTTAGGTGAAGTATTTTATTAACTGAGGCTATAGCCGAGTATAAATATGCTTATAGAAAAACATTTAAAAAAAACTGATAAATTTTCGACCAATGTTACTATTTGTTCACAAACAGCATGTGAAAGTATGTGCACCTTTTAATTTGTGGTTGTTAGAAAGAGCCATTTGCTGTTGCTCAAACCAAAGGTGGCCATTTTTCCTTGAGATAATGTTGAAGTCTACATTTGACACTTTTTCGTCATCCAGGGTAGACCTCGTACTTGACTGCGTACTGCGAGCAAGGCCAGTAGATACTGTAATGCATAGTCACAGCAGCTTATAAAATCTTCAATAGCAAATGACTGATGGAACTTGTTACGAGGTTAAACTGAGTTGGCTAGTTCATCAGGTGATTTTATGAAGTAGTCATGGAGCATGTACATCAGCAAGCAGGCCTAAAGTCAGCTCATGCAGCCAACAATAACAGGCTATTTTCCACATGGGACATTGTCAGTCCAGTGAATAAAAAAGAGTTTATCTTCAGTTAAACTCAGCTTTGTCTTGAACGAACTGCTGAACTAGAAAAACAAGCTGTAAGTATTAACTTATTAACTTAACTCTTTAGAGAATGGCGAAGCTAAGACCGCAGTGACTAGATCCGATATTTTAGCTACCCCCCCCCCAAGTAAACTGAAGCTCGCTAATTTTTAAACAATATATATGCCGCACTAAAGCAAAATTCACTGTGGTGATAGATCTTGCAAAAACATCAGTACTTGTTTTTATTAGAGCGAAAAGCTTTAGTGTTTTTTCTTCAATGATACTTCAACGTTTGATATTTTTCGCTGTCCCTCTGATTCTTAATTTTGGTCATCAGTGATGTCATGTAGGACCGCCTCTAAGGTCTGTAGTGTTCCCTAGTAACTGAATATTTAAAGGATTCTTTTAAACGTCATGAACAACATATTACACCTTTCTTTGGGATAAATCGAAATGTAGATGTATATAAGGGTTCAATGTAGAGCAGTTTGAAAGTAAAGATGAGATGGTTGCGTTTGGTCTGACCATACATCATGCACAGTTACTGTTCACAAGCGAAATGGTAGCGAGCAGAAATGGTCGATTACTTTGAAAGCAGATATCTCTTGAGCTACAAAAGTTTTTTCATGAAATAAAAGGCTACAGTCGAGTTTTGGAAGGCTTTATTATCACACCAAAGATCGTTTTAGACTATTGCTTTAAGTTTCTGTCCCGTCCAAGCATTCAACATGTTTACCAATATGTGAAATACAGATGAATTGATCAATTCTGTCCTCCTTTATGGAGATCGATCCACGGGTGAGCAGTCAATAATGTTTGATTCACCTTCAGGAAAGTACCTGGACCCTCTTTCATGTTGAACTCGCAGCACGGTTAGTAACAAAAATCGTAATTCAAAGATGGTTTATTCTACATACGTTCACTGGCGCATCAAAGAGGACATTGCAGCTTACTATATTATATGCCCTAAGAAGATATAACATGTAGAAAGGGAAAATTTCAAGGCTTCTGTCTTTATCCTGCACTGATATGCATTCAATCTATATTAGCAACTGCATAAAAAGCCGTCAGAATTTCTTTTGCTGGGGCAATTTGCTGGGAGGTAGTCAAGATGTGCAAATAGTCTTTTTTTTACATTCTCAAATTGTTTTAATTTCTTTCTCATTGATGTTACAAAGTTGCAGGCTAACTATTACCGGAATCACCATATCATATATGATGGTTTTATAAGTAGTTTTCCAAGTTCACTTATAACTTTTCCAAATGTTTTGTATGAAGTTGCCTAGTGGTGGCGCCATATATGTGGCTATATTGTGGGGTTGGCCTTGATTGTCTAGAAGGCTGTGGTAACGTATATCTACCGAATGGTTAAGCGCGGCCTTTTTTGTTCGAAAATCAAGTGTTCGTTTTAAAACATTTTTGAAGAGTTTTCTTTATATTTTCTTTAGAACTGCGTCATATGAAGTTTATCGACTTTTAATAGCTCAAATTTGTAGTGGACATGTGTTGACTTTGTGATATGCCTTGAGGGTAATAGACAGATGAACTCCAATATTTGGCCTCTAAAACCGCACAGTGACTGTCTACTTGCAATTATCAAGTAGTATTCTCTTATTTTTCAGGGTAACAGGCGGAGTATCAAGTGTTGGGAATGAGTTTGGTTACACATTCTCGTCTTTAAATGGAATTCGCCTGATTGAAGTACTTGACAAAAAGAGGGATGAGATTAGAAGGCACTGGGAATTTCTCGATGAAGACCCTCCAACTGAAATTAAATTAAAATTAGAAGATCTTCTGCTACCTAGTGACGAGTCAGCTACATGCACCGTGTTTGATAGTTTAGGTGAAAAACTATCATGTATTGTGAGAAAGAAAGATATTAATGACCTTAAGACATGGCTGATTTAGTGTCCTTTGTACATGACATATTTGATACTGCTGTATCCTGGTCTAAGTCCTCTTTGCTTGCAGTAGGCAATGAGAAATTTTGACATCGTTCGTCAATTGTATGTCATTTCTGCAAGACACTGTGTAGCTATGCTATGTTTTGACCATGATTAAACACAGATGCTTATTAAACAAATAAGGATTGACAGAACTATCTTGTAGTTTAAGGTCAGGACGAATTCATGAAAATGTATAGATTGGTCTAGTAGTGAATCACAAATTTACTGTATAAAAGCAAACCATATTTATTTTTCACTGTGGACTCAGCATTGGCTGTTTCATTTTTTATGAAACTAGGTCGTTAATTCTTATATTTGTTTGGTATGGGCTGTGTGGTCATATGAGGTATAATGCCACTCATACCTTTTATTCACTTTGCATAGTTATTTGAAATTGTGTGAACAGGTTTCTTGTTTTATTTTTGTGTGCAGATTAGATGGAGGTTTGATATTTATATGCAAGCATTATTTTTAAAGGGAGTAAATTATTGGTGAATAGTAATTTTATTTATAAAGTGCTTGGTTTCAGTGTGTTGCTTTTGGTAAATATTATGATTTATATAAAAAAATAGAGTCTAAAAGTTTTGGAATAATTATATTTAGTGGGATATATTTAAAGCAATACATCGGTCTTACTAAAATTGGATTTGGGGTAAAAGATGATCATGTAAAACATCCTGTTTTGCAAAAAAAATGCACCTCATACCTCTTTTAACCGAAATATAGCCTCTCAAAGTAGGCATTTCTCCTGTCTATCACAAGTGCGTCAGCCATATTGGAGAGCTCGCATTCTCGCAAAACTGCATAATTTATGCGTGACGCACGGTCAGACCAAGCGACAGGAAAGTTCAATGTCCGTGAACGGCCTTTCTGAAAGAGTTGGGATAAAGCTTTCACTTCCTTCTACTGAAATACTTCAAAAATGCCATGTGTCCAGCTCCCGTTTGCACCGTAACCTCGTAGCGATCGCGATAAAAATGTACTAGGAACTTTGTTTCCAAAAAATCCTCCGAAGCGAAATTTGTACGTCACGAAGGTGAAGTGGAAACCACCCCTACCGAAGAATCTGTTTGCACAGTGTCCATTTTGTGACGGAGATGTTCCAGAGATTTCAGAGCGAGTCACCTTTTTATTCACTCTTGCGTTTTCCTCTCTACACTGCCTCGACAACAAATATCTTTGGTCACGTAGATGCGTCTTGTTTGGAAAAAATATTTGGCGGAAACAATCAACACTGTCATTACGGTCCAGGGGGTAATGCTAGGCTTTATCCTCTGTGAGAATCGTTCATTTGCGGGATGAATAAAAATAGTAAGATTGCAAGATACCCCAAACGGTAGAACGTTATTTCCATTGATAATAGACTATAACAATATGTCTGCTGCAAATCAGATTTTTGACCATAAACGCCAGAAATTCTCTTGAGAAGAAATTCGTGTGGAATTTATTTCTACGATGGGCAGGGGAAAAATCTGCGAACTTTGCAGAATAAATTTGTGAGATTTACGGACCAGCACTGAGTTTTACGAATGTAAATAGACAAGAAATTCATAGCTCAATCATCTAGGATGGGACTATGTTCTCATTTCCAATAGTTCAGATCCTTTTCATGAAACCCCCGTTTACAGTTCGTTTTCAAAACGTCAGTGCATGCGAGTGTAAATTGCAAGATTATACATGACACGTTTTCAAAGTATAATCTGATACAGATACATTTCACCTTGTTAATTTCGATTTCACGCCAGGCAAGCAATGGGCTCATGCAAGTAAATCCAAGTTCAATTGTGAATAGAGGTTTAAGCAGTTGGAGCAGCGTGTTGTAAAAACGTATGAAGAATGATGACATCGAAGTTGATCGTCGAAGAGTTTTTCCGGCATTTAAGGCACTTCCCGATAGCATAGCGACTCTGTTAAAATCTCCTTTGTTTGTCATTTTCCACGCTGAGACCAATCAGTGCTTCTTCTGCATCCAACGTCAGGAGAAAAAGAGTCGACATCGCTGTCGTTCAAATCCGATGGGCACGAAACAGAAACAATACATGCATCGTAGCTCGGAGTGATAATGTGGTGCCAGACACTCATTTTGCTCGAAATGTTTGCCGTTTTCTTCACTGCCTGAGTGATAGTCTATGTTTGGTGGAGGTAAAGCCACTTGAGGATGATTCATAGTTCGTGTTTTGACACTGAGAAACGTTGAACTTCTGTTCGCACGGTCTTTGCCAGCAGTTGCCTTTGAAATGCTGGTCTGACCATGCGTCATCACCTGTACTTGTGCTCAGACCTCTATTAGAGGATTGCTTTCGTCGGAGTGACAGTGCCAGGGTAAGATTTTTGTTCTCAATTTTTTCACTTCATATATATTTTTTGAATCTTAAATATGCCTTATAGATATCCCGTAACTGTCCCCTATTGCTCTTATGAATATCATTTTGGACCGGTGTATTGATGCTTTAATGCAGGTTTTCACACAGCGTTAGTTGCCGTATGGAATATTAATCCCTCACAATTAATTCCACTCAAACTTCATTCAAAATCTAAGATCCTGATAGATAGTTGAATTCTCTTGAACTTTCTGGTAGAAGCCGAATTCCTCGAATTAGATCACTTTCTTGAAATGATCATGCTCCTTCATTTTATGCGTACAAAATCATGCTCTGTGGAAACTCGTCTTCAGCACTATGTAATGCAAACGAACTATATAATGTAAAATAAAGCAAGTAAGAACTTCACTACGCATCTCCAGAAAATAAAAGGAACTAAGTGAACAGCATTATATTGTTTACCTGTATAGCAGTTCTCTCTGCTGTCTGAGCTTAAGTAGCAGTTCTGCAAATTCCTCTTTCGAGTTGGATGGTGGAGCAACAGAAGAAGCAATGGCTAACGATGCTGAGTGTATGGGTGATAGAGAAGCATTCAAATCCATCGAAATACTCATGTTGCTCTGCAAGAAATAATAATACCTAAAATTGGGCTTGTACCAAAACAAAGGACACCCCCAAGGATAGACTAAAATGGGGCTCCTTATCTTCCTTTTCCTATATATAAAGAACGTGAAAACAGAATACCTCTTAAAAAGGATATCTTTGCTCCTTTGCAAAGACAGCAATGACAATGTTAATGGCAGCAGTTTCAATTCAGATCTTTGCCCAGGGGACTATTTCATGATGAAATTGTTAGATATCTAACAGAGGACATCCCTTTTCCATTAATAAGGAGTAACTTGCATCCATTATTAACTTGCTCCTTATTAATGGAAAAGGAATGATCCTCTGATACAGAGATTATCTGTGCAAGCTCAGCCTGCCTGTTTTCTTTGTAACGACTTGGTCAGATGATGCACACAGCTGCAGGTTGTCTATCTAGATAGCCATGATAGCAGCAACTGACATTACCTGTAGATCACACTACATTTATAATAGAAAAAGGGATGTTCCAAACATGAAATATTGGCTAGATCAGAGATCGAAATTTGTCAATACTAGCAGCTGCGATGATGAGTGCTTTAGAGGCAAAAAACAGTAACAATGCCCAAAATATGAACTTTGATTTCGGTTTTTGGACCCCGTAGTTGATCAATTTACCCCAATCATAGTTTGTCTCAAGGCCCTCTGTTTTGATTACAGAAAAAACTGAACACAAGTTTACCATTCCAGCAGAGTAAATTGACGTTACCTCCTGTCAGAAAATGCCAAACAAAATTGTGCCAAAAGATGTCCAAGAGAATTCTGTTGACGTTTTCAAAGTTTCGCAGTGGAAGCTTTAGCCGTTCGAACATGGTCAAAATTTCAAAAGTAGGGGGTGGAGAGGGGGGACTGCTCTACCCATATCAGCTCTATGTTCTATGTAGTTTGTTTGAACATGCATCTTATAGCACTAGGTTACATATATCCTATGCAGCTCTGAGTTGAGGTAATCAATCAACGCAGGTCTTATACTCCAGCAACTCATGATAAAACATAATTTGGCAGAAACACAGCAGGTCTGCACCTTAACCCTAGAAGTCCCCGGCTCTCTTACCTGATAACAGATGATCCACCTTCGCAGAGCGGGCTTGCTGCCTAATCGCTACAGAGACCAGGGCAACAAGCCCCTCTACGCGAAGAACAACATCTGGCACCAGGTAGCGGCTCTGAGGACTCCCCTACTTAGCCCCCCGAGGTGGGGAGGGGGGGAGAGGAATTTGCCACCCACTGTTACCTCGCGTTTGAAAGTCCATTAGGCCTGAAACTTGGCTAGAATAGTAAATGTATGCTTTTGTTTTATGCAAAGAAAAATAATTTATGACATTGTACTTAGGGATGACGTCATGATTGAGGGTTCTGGAACCACAAAATCCAAAAACTTTAAAAACCCTATGCGGCAACGTACACAAAATAGAGCACATTTTATTCTACAAGGTTACAAACAAATTTATCATGAATGCCAGAAAAGCAGGGTGACCTCTCAACAATTTGAAAGATAATTGTCCACTTTGAATATACATCCTTTGTTTGACTGATTTAACCCTGAAAAGAAAGACCCACAGTATTGTAAGGGTTGTTCTTCTAATAATAAACACCCCATTCAACTAAACACGAAGGCTCCCAATGGAACATAATCAGTCATTAGTTTCTATTTGTGGGAAAAGAGTAACGACGAGCTAAAGAAACACATTTTTAAACTGTACGAGATCAACATCGAAGGCAGTATTTATTTTTAATGGTATTTCCTGACAACCAACACTATGATCTAGTGTATTTCGATATAGAAACTGTGTTATGTATAGAAATTCTGAATTGGTGAGCGCAAGAAGTCAATACCTAGCACACCACTCAAGCAAATGCCCAGTTCCAAATAAACAGTCAGGGACAACTTCTCGCACTTAAGTGAACGCTTACGGTATTTAATCTGCCTATACGGTATGGCAGAACTTGCTGCAATTTCTAAGTGGCAATTTGGGTGAATGACAACACAATGTAAGACAGGAGCAATAGGAAAATTCACAGCAGGAAAGCTCTTACAAAGTTTCTGAGCCTACACGCAATGTGACTCACTGATTCTCCAAGACCTGGTACATTCGTTACACGCTCTAAAGGCCGTAAAACTTTAGGACTTCAATTTATAGCATCAATCGATCGTAGGGCTGAAAAAAATTTTCCAAAAGTGAAACATTGGCTGGAAATGGGTTAAACCGGAATGTGCGCATGTGCAGAAGCCAGAACAGAAGCCAAGAGATTTTTACAGCAGCACAGCTCTAGCACAGGTGCCCTGCCGAACACTAATGCTGTATGTAACCTAACTCTACAATGCTTAATTACCACGTTTGGAAGGTCGTAAAAGGTTAGAGCTTCAATTTTATGTGATCCTTAAGAGAAAAATGATCAGCATGGCATAAGCTTTTCAACAAGTACCTATAATGACTTGTTTTTGCGTCAAAAAAATTTCAGCCACTCAGATGGCAGCCATGTTGGACTAAATGTCCGAAAAATCAGGTTTCCATCGGACGGGTCGGGCTTTTTTTTGGTTGACTATGACCGTGTTTGGGACCTTTTCACAAAATTTCAACTTTATTTTATTTTTGTCCAGGTTACCCCTCTTTATCAGCTCCAACGACCAGGCTAATTAACAATGTGCTTTCTGGAATAGGCCATTTTCTTCTTACCGATTTCAAATGAGACTGTGGGGCTGACTTTCACCAGAACAAGGCTATGAGTGTTAGAAAATTCTGTTGCTGTCTGGACGTGTTGTGCTGTATGCCCATGCTCATCGAAATTCAGTTTTTGTTATGGCTGGCTTGCTGATAGTTCCTTAGAGTCAAAATATCTCTCATTGCATATGGTGGATAGTTTCAAGTCTGCTCTATGAAATGAGAAAAAGATTTGCATGGGTGAATGTTTCTTCTCCTCCTGCGCAAAATAAAAAGTAAACCCAACCAGCGACATATTGCTTGCTGCCTCTGTTAGACTACCTGTGTGGTAATTCAACCTACCCCTCGCTAAAGTTTGAAGTGTTATTTGTTTCATGGAATGGAGCGTGCTGCATTAGTATGAGGAGACAGCTTGTAAATAGCTTAGTGAAGAAGTGGATTAGAATGGGATCAATCAAGTTGTCCTGAACAATCCTGCGCCGTGACGTGGACGGAACTCTAAATGCCAAGCAAGTGGCAACTAAGGTGTGACTTAAAGAACAGTTAGCATTGTTGTGAATGCTCAAACCTTCCATTTTCAATGCTCAAGTTCATTTGTTGATCTCTTTGCGATGCTTCACTCTACTCAAATCACTCCTGCTGAGAATCGCTCTCTCTTGCCATGAAACCTATCTGTAAGACCGGCTTGGGCTGCCTCCAGCAAAACAAATAGGCCTATTGGAAGGTATCTTACTCAGCAAGTGATCTTGGACTGTCATGCAGCTATACTTTGAATGTAGCTACGAAATATCAAGTTTCAATATCAAACATGACAGAAAGTTTACATGCTTTGCTCAGGCTACATTCGTCAACATTTTTTGTTTACTTTAGAAACGTTGAAGGTTCGAACGTTCTCAGATAATCCCACGAAGTTTTCTATAAATTCTTGCAAATGCTGTGAACTATTTTGTATATTTTCTAAACGTACCCTTTCGAACTCGTGTTGCTTGATACTATTTTCTTTTTTCCTTCAAGCTAGTAATGCATGCAATTAACCGTTTTTAATCATTTTCATTTGTGCTAAAGATCTTATATTGAGTACCAGTGACGATTGTACCAAAAATGAAACTATCTCGGGTTTCTTACAAAGAAACATGTAATATGATTATATTTTATGCAGCAGGGGGTCCAAAAACGGGGGGTAAAAACCAAATCTAAATTTCGAAAAAAATGTGTTATTTTACTTGCACTTGCGCGGCCATCAATAGAATAATAATTGCTCCAGGTGGCTGTTGGGCGGGAGAGCACGGGAGGTTGTATAATAAAAAGCAGAAAAGGCGGAATTGCTTTATGGGGGTACTGGTTTCATAATTGGAGGCACAAGTTGTCTGCCCCCTATGCATCAACTTTAAAGTTACATAGGTTGTTCTTCAAGTGTCAATCTTCAATGATTACAACGCTGCTCCTCTTTTTGTTCGCTTCCCCTTCTCTTGTTGCTGTGGCCAAAAGATGCGAATGTCTTTAGCTTTAGCCTCTTTCTTTTTCATTGTTTTCTTTGGCATTTCCAAATATTTCGCAGAAAAATCTTTCACGGATGAGCCGTTTTTAAATTTTTGAGAGAAATCACTTTCACGGAATAGACTGTTGGAAATATTTGAGCTATTTGAGCGGTTATTAACTTATTAACGGTTATTAACACTTAAAGTGCGTGCATTAATATTTGAGCCGAAAATGGCGAAATTGGGAAAGTTTCTGACGTAGAAGTAAACCCATCCTCCTCAATGATGAGTCACAAAATATGCTCTTCAAACTTCACACTCCAACACCAAATTTACAGAACATACAATTGACTCCTAAACCACACCTCCAACGAAATAGAATTAAAAATAAAGGACGCGTACAATATACTAGTGTAGTAGCAAAATATATACATTCTTCTTCAGTTCCTTTTGAATACGGGTTACTTCATGTGTTATGTAGCTGTGACAGAGACAAAAATTGTTTATAGTTCATATTAATGTTTACCCAACTGTCTAATATTCTGTTCAGTGTAGCTTGATTGTATCTTGTCCTTGCAACGTCAAAGTAGTGTGTTGTCCGTGCACTGTATGAGATGTAACCGTTTGAAGTAATAGTTTTCACTTTGTAGAGATATTTGTAGTTTGTCAACGGTAGAGAATACAAAGTTTGTTGGACGTTTTTACTGTTACATAGCCTCGTAGTCAACTTTCATTTTCTTTCCCTCGATCTAAAACTCATAAGTTGATCTTCCTGCACATGTTGTCTAGAAATTGTGTTCACTATCGAAACTAAAGATGCCATGTTCATGCTGTCCGATTTCAGACTATCAAGTTCTCCGTTCTTGTGTACGTCATTCCTGCATTTCTTATTCTCAATTTTTGAGGTTTAAAATTTTAGGCATTTGGCAGGTGTAAAAAATTATTTTGTAAAACGCGATAAATTATTCAACGTTGGGCATTGCTAGTGCGTGGAAGAGTAATCAGATCAACCGATCAATTGTCAAGTAACTAATTTTGGAAGTCAAAATCTGCTTTTTGGTATTGGGGTCAAGTCATATATATTTTCATGGTCAGGGTTTCTCGCAGACTATCAACATATGGGCGATTCGGGCCACTTAGAAGTGGAGCGTTGAGGACTTTTTTTATGGGGCATGCCCAGTAGCCATCAAGAATGCATGCCAAACAGCCAAACATCTGATGCAGTCTATGTGGCCGAGCATATTCTAGAAGGGCAGGTATGAGTTCAATTTTCAGAAGAAGGGCAACTTTTTCATATTTTCCCCGTATCCTATTGTTTTCAACTTGCCTGGCAGCCTGCTGCGTTTAATACTTGATAGCAAGAGGGGGCTAAAATAAGCTCTGGATGCGTTGTTAATGAAAAAATACTTCTCATGAAGAAACTAGTAATTCATTAACTTCAATCAAATGACCTCGCACAGATAATCTCTGTATCAGAGGATCATTCCTTTTCCATTAATAAGGAGCAAGTTAACAATGGATGCAAGTTACTCCTTATTAATGGAAAAGGGATGTCTTCTGTTAGATATCTAACAATTTCATCATGAAATAGTCCCCTGGCAAAGATCTGAATTGAAACTGCTGCCATTAACATTGCCATTGCTGTCTTTGCAAAGGAGCAAAGATATCCTTTTTAAGAGGTATTCTGTTTTCTCACTCTTTAGAGGAAAAGGAAGATAAGGAGCCCCGTTTTAGTCTATTCTTGGGGGTGTCCTTTGTTTTGGTATGAGCCCAATTTTAGGTATTATTATTTCTTGCAGAGCAACATGAGTATTTCAATGGAGTCAAGTGCTTCTCTATCACACACACACTCAGCATCGTCAGCCATTGCTTCTTCAGTTCCTCCATCATCCAACTCGAAAGAGGGATTTGCAGACCAGGTACTTAAGCTCAGACAGCAGAAAGAACTGCTATACAGGTAAATAATATAATGCTGTTCACTCAGTTCCTTTTATTTTCTGGAGATGCATAGTGAAGTTCTTACTTGCTTTATTTTACATTATATGGTTCGTTTGAATTACATAGTGCTGAAGACGAGTTTCCACAGAGCGTGATTTTGTACGCAAAAAATGAAGGAGCATGATCATGTCAAGAAAGTGATCTAATTTGAGGAATTCGGCTTCAACATTTTTTTAGGCTTTGTCAAAGCTTGATGTAAACTAGGAGGTTTTTCACATGAAACCTGTTTTCTGGCCTTGGATGAATTTTTGCATTTCTAAAATTCTGGCACAATCCACAAATAGAACGTGTGAAAAATTAACAGGTGATTTGTGACATTTCTGCTGAAATTCGTTGCTGCATATCTACAGGTTAAATAAAGTGGCTATTAGAATGTAATCAAATAACCTGGCTTACTATTAGAAAAGAAACAATGGGGCTGTGCGCACCAAAATATGAATACGTTTTACTACCAGTATTCAAAAACTGTTAACTCGAAACATGAATTTCTCTAAACGGAATGTGAATAAGTCCGGCGAATATTGCTGTTGGCACTGAACTATCAGAAATATTGTTATTTTATGCTCAATTGTTCCTTAACCAGTGTTTACATGCCAAGAGTAGGACAGGTAGACGCATGCTTGCAAAATTTCGAATAGTCTTTTGTTTTCAAGAACGCCAAGATGAGCTTCTTCATTGTTCTTACCTACTATTCTATCAATAAAGTAGCTCAAGAGATACTTTACAGCATTTTTGAAGATATTCATGAAACGCAAAAAACAAAGCGAAGGTAGAAATTTCATTTCCAGGCAGAATTGAGCCGCTTACTGCAGCCCTCACGCAAAATAATGTGGTTTACTCTTAGTTGACAAGCGTTATTGAGACCCATGGATTCATAGACCTCCAGAATAGAGCTTAAAGTTATCTAACGACAATCCTGCATGAGTGTAAGTGCGAGAGTCTTACATGGAAACCATTATTGCGGCTTACCAAAAAAAAAAATTATAAGGCTTTAGAGAAGTTCTACTGCGAACAAATACTAGTAATGACAGTTTAAACGCGGAAGATACTATTCATTGATGCAAATTTACATAAAGGCAGAACAATTCCCTATACTTAACAAGGAGGCTAAAATAGTGGCTACCCTTCAAAGCATCACATAAACATTGTGCTTTGCTCTCATCATAAACCAATGTCATCAATAATTGTATTCACAACAGTTGAAATTGTGCATTGGAAAGCTAAGCAGAAAACAACCTATCGGAACATGTAACTATAGCTGCTTACCAGTCCAGTTAATGTGAGACAGTAAACTGAATCCTTACGCTATCTTTTCAGAAAAACAGCATGTATATTATCACAAAAACATGTGTTAGCTTTTCTGCTTGCATTTTGCATATATAACACATGCGTATTCTTATCACACATACAGCATTTACCAATTTTTCTTTTTAATTCGACATTTTCTTTACCTCCAGTAAGCCACATTTTTTAGATTAATTGATAAGTTTAAATTCAGCATATTACTGTGTCCATTGCTGCAAGATTTGGTTATTCCTGGTGGATCTTAACTGTGTCTGCATTCCAATATTACCATGGGTACCTAAAAGTCAGCAGAAAAAGTGAGCTACTAGTTTGATCATTTATCTAATTTAAAACTCTATCCTGAGGATACCAGAAGTACTATGTGCAATCCTAAATGCTGTTCTGCTCAAGAATAATGATTATATTAAGTATAAAAAAATGCTGATTTACCTCCTGTGGAAAGCTATGGAACAGCTACTCATCCGCCCAATTCTACCCAGATTGAAAAACTAATGGCTAGCTGCTACCATGAACAATGGTATTTCGAAGTTGCATGTGAGGATGACAACAGGCCTGTAAATAGTGCCGGATATCGGACATTTGTCCGGTATCCTGGTAAATTGCTCAAATGTTCGGCATAACACCCTTTATGCTTGACAAAATTGTCTGGCATCCTAAATTCTCACTCCCTTTTGACGTCTGGGATAAATTTCACATTTCTGATGTAATAGATTTTGTGCATAAAGAAAAGGGACATGATGGCAACAAAACTTAAACAGAATAAGTTTTAGAAACACTCCTGTAAAGTTCTGATATGTACTTCTGTTCAAATCTGGCAAGGAGCCCTGAAAATGTCGAAATAATCTCTTGATGCCTGACGAATGTCCGGCATGATCCATCCTATGCCTGTCATTTTCTGTCTGTCATTTGGGGAGCATTATTTACATGCCTGGACGAGGTAAGCCGGAAATATTGCCTTTTTTGTAAAAAATATCTATTTGTAAAATGTCACTATTTATGACCAGATTTTTTTCCAAACAGGCTTTTTATTACTGTACTGATCCTTGTCTTGATGTATGTATTATGTACTATGTATAATTATTGTAAATTTGTGGGTATAAATTGGTGAGTCTGTTTGTAATTACTTCTACAGTGCATAGTAAGGCCACTTCTGTAAATTTAAGCTAAATTTTTGCTACTGAAGCGTTTCTACATGGATTTGGGTGTGTGATAACTGTACAATGAAGGTGTTTTTTCCTTTTACTGGGTTTCATGCAGCCAGTGTTGCTGATACCCTTTTTTGAAATACATTGAGGTTTGAAAGTGTATCAAATTTCATAGTGTTGGCTGAATCAGATGATGTACTATTCTTGTTTCCCAAATCTTGGTGTCAAAGATATTGTTTATATATTTTTCGTTGTGCATTTTCCCTTAAAAAAGCATACAAACAGACTTACAGATGTAGCTGGAGAAATTGGCCGGGCTGAATTTTTTTTAATCATCTGCAAAACTCTATTTAGATTTAGTTTTTAGAGCCTGCAACCAGCCTTTAGTCAGTGGCTAGATCAAACCACCTGGAACTTGTACCATAAAGAGTGTCATAGCATGAGTATTACGACATGGAACTATTATAGCAAAGTTAAACTCAGCCAATTTTCCATATTGTAGTCATATTAAACCTGAACTGCATTTGTCACTTGAGATCAGTTCTCCTCGAAGTTCTGCTGAAACACTACCCAAAGTGGGGGGTACAATCCCACCAAATGACCCCTTTTTTCCCTGTGTCATAAATGTGTGATAAACCACAGCTCACATCTGGGGAAAATTTTGTTCGGCTTGCAGCGGGCAATTTATGTCCAAATATGACTATTTTCAGAAATTCTTAAAATATGTTACGAACAGTTTATTATTCTTTTGAAAATTTTGGGACGCTTTGTTTTTGATTCATACTTTTTTTAGTGAATCTGATGTTACGTTACTGTTGATCTTGTCATTTCGGTTGCAATGTTAGTAAACTTGTGATCAAGAGCATGATCTCATGACAACTTTGTGTCTGTAATGTGATCCGTCATTGTAAAAGTACTTTTGGGCGTGAGTCCCCACATTTTGTTCACTTGTTTTCTTACTAATGAACTGCAGGTCCTTGATGCAGAAATATCAGGAACAACAGGATGTCTTGAGGCACCAGCACCTGCAGCAGCGCCAGCAGCAGCAACAGCAGCAGCACCTGCAGCAGCAACAGCAGCAGCTCCTGCAGCAGCAACAGCAGCAACAGCAGCACCTGCAGCAGCACCAGCAGCAGCACCTGCACCTGCAGCAGCAACAGCAACAGCAGCACCTGCAGCAGCTCCTGCAGCAGCAACACCAGCACCTGCAGCAGCGCCAGCACCAGCACCAGCACCTGCAGCAGCTACTGGAAAATCAGCAACAGATGAATCAACAACGGATCCTTAATCCAAGTGATAAGGAGACTATATCCGGGTTCCATCGACAACATAATATTGAAAGAAGACCTATAGTAGAGGTGCATTAATTGTTTTCTTTTTACTCGCAATACTGTCATTTTCATGTTTACGCTATGTAATGATCGATCCACAGAATTTTTAACTTCACTTGTGTATGAGTTATTAATGAGAAAAAACGAGGGTTTTATAAATTATTGGTGTGTAGCTGGTCTGTTTAATATGGGTTTGATATGTTAATTAACCAATCGTTTTATAAGGACTGGATCCTGATTATGCACTTCGTACCTAAGATTCTTTTAGAGGTCCTGAAGTTTTAAGGGTTTTGTTGTTCTCTGCAGCCCCTCTTTCGTAGACCTCATGTAACAGTTTTGCTGCATTACCATGATATCAATTTTCGAAGCTATGATCCTTATTGGGATTGAGCAAAACAGAGTTAACGACCTTCTTGTTTATGCCGTGAAAGGTGGTATGTATTATGGATCGTGGCTTCCATGTCCATGGGAGCATTTTTGTCCTATTTGATGCCTCAGATTCCCAAAATGCAGACATGGAATATCTATCTAACAATTGCACAGACAATATCAGGGGGATTGAGGCCAATATTCGGTTTTGCAATTTGGCTGCAGGATTAGTAAGCGGTGTTCTATTCGGATACATGGACTTACTAAATCATCGGTTTGTTTTTACGATTCGGCTTTGGGATTACTTAACGGTGTTCTATTCGGATACGCGGACTTACCAAATCATCGTTTCCTCGGTGTAGCCAATTTCAAACGCTGGTCTCCCCGATTCTCGGTGACAAACCTGGGTGATTATCGGCATCTGATATGTATGTTGGGGTGGAGATTCCTCCGTACCTCTCGGGGGGGGGGGGTGGTAATTGGGATAATTTGCCGAATGAGAACTGCGCATAAAGTACATGTTGGAATTTTTTCTTCTAGCAATTCGAATGTTTCGATTCGAATACGCCCTGTTTTCCCAATACAATGCATGACTCTGCAAGGTCTTCTTTTTTATCAAAACTAAGAGCGTGATGAAACTAAAATGCAGAAGGCTAAAGAGCAAATACAACGATACAGAAATCCTGACTATCCTCTACCAGCCCCATCTCTGGC
>JAOBRC010239576.1:0-14430 GCA_027575255.1 Scolionema suvaense | reverse complement strand
ATAATCATTCTTAAAGGGATATGATCAGACAGCATCTTTTCGAAATAGAAAATTTTGATGTTATTAATGCCAAGTAATAGTACTGCCACTCCAACACCAAAACTAGCGTATTTTAGCTATAAGCACTACCAAACAAAAGATATCTTCATCTTGATGATCGATTCTTGAAATTTTTTATCCACCCGAAATTCAGATCCTGGTAAAACCCTCATAATTTCAATTAGCAAAATAGCATGAATATTATATGATGATTGAGTTATAGTATGTGACTTATATTGTTGTTGTTTTTACTTTGAACAGAACTAATTTTGCTCAAAAAACTGACTTTCAGATGCTTACCAGATACATACTGTCCCTTGAAGCCGTCTAAAATCAAGGTGCAATGTGGGAGCTTAATACACCAGCCCTCGAAATTCAGGATGGCATTCGGCAATACCGACTTAACTGGCACCCTGGCTTCTACGGAGGTTGGCATATTATTACGGATCCGAATATTTCCTGTTGGTAGAATTTTCAAAACTCAGAATAAAAGCGTTATGTTATCGCTTCTCCTTTTTACATACAACTTTTTTCGTTTGCGACACTTTGCAACCCTAGATCCAAAAAAAACCTCTCCGACAACACCGCCATTAAGCTGCCATCTTAAATATCCAATTGTACCTTTATGGATTCCAGCTGTTTACTTTGCTGAACAGAAGCTTAGATGAGATTATAATGCTAATTTCATTCTTGGTATCACTTGTTCTTTTTGTAACCTACAAGAATTTTCAGGAGGAACCCGTGGCAACAGCATTGACTCCTCATATAAATCAAACATAGTGGTTTGAGCTGCTGGAAGATTGATCGCCATGGAAGACTTTGCTTGGCAGTTCTATGTGAGATCAAAATTGAATGTTATGAGAATGTTCAGCAGTTCTCAAGATCAAGTGTGTGTGACACATAAGGTATGTGTTACTGAGGAAGTGACCATAACTAGTAAAAGTAAAAGAATCTAGTGAATGACCAACAACTTAGTCTTTGTCTTGGCAATTGCTGACCTGATGTGGTTCAAGGTCGGCAAATTTTTGCAGACCTCATTTCTCATGAATTTTGAGGGCTGAGGCACATTCTAACCGACAACCAGTGAAAAGCTCTGCGTCTGCTCTTCAAACTGCTTTATCACACCACAATCAGTATTCAGGGATTAAAATAGCCCAAAACTTGCAGCCGCGGAAAATTTACACGAGGTCCTACTTTCACTGTCTATTTTCTTGGCAATGGTGGATGCTTTATATCCTGAACCTCCAATCAGGCATCCTAGCTTCTCTGCTGACCTGCCAACCGTGCTATGACCATAGGTGAGTGAACTGCCTTGGTTCATGCTTTAACATACCAACCATCAGTGGATATACACTTCTTTGATCAGCAGGAATTCAGTCAAACCCTGCGGTGAGGAAGGCATAGAAGCAAGCAAATAATATCTTTGAAGGCCAGGCAAACATTTATAGTGATAGGATTCTGTGAAAAACATCCACACATCTAGACGCAGATAACGCAGATGCCAAAACGCAAGATGTGGAAATCCGCAGATCTGCGGAACACTTTCTTCCCCAAGTACTGTACTCTGCTTGAGGGACTTCAAAATAGCAGATTCTTTACAGATAAAGAAACTGTAAAGATGGCCATTATTATGCCAATGGTCACCAGCTAGCTGATGAACGCAACATCTTTAACCCTCAGAGCTCAAACGATGGGTATAGTCAACCTTTGGAGCACCACAGTGCAACAACTGCTGAAATTCAGAAGTCAAAATTGAAGGCTTTTTGTGAACACTTTGACGCCCAGATACGAGAAAACTCGGTTTTGGCCTCATATTTAGGGTCTCATGTTAAAAAGCAGACAATTCTGTGTTGATGGAAGTTCACTTCGTGACTAAAGCTATAGAGGTTCAGGAGTCATGGCCAGTTGCAGGTTACAAAAATGACAAAAATTGACAGGACCATTTTTCAGACACACCAGAATCTAAGGGTTAAACAATCTGGCTTCATCATGGAGTTTCTTTCATCCTTTTGCCAAGCATCAGAAAAAAACTATTCAGCACCAATTCAAGGAAAAACATTGGTGATGTACACATGCATAAGCAGAAGAACAGATTGCCAGGCACAGGGATGCAAATGACCAAAATTTTGTGGCTGCGGAAAAAATACTCTGATGCCTAAATTTCACCGACTATCATACCACATATGGGGGACACATTATATATACTGAAACACCAAACCATGCACTGAAAGGGTCTCTGCAAACTCCCTGAACCATTTTTTGATGATAGTCAAGCAAACTAACTAACACCTTTATTCTGGGAACCTCACAAATTTTTTCCAAAAGATGATTTCGTGAAAGTTTATCAAGTCCAATGTTTATCTTCTTTGGATCTTCATAGCAACAAAAATATACACAATATATGCAACTTCGGATCTTCATAGCAACAAATAAATAAGCAATATATGCAACATTTCTCTTTGGAGAAGTGTATCTCATAAATTTTTTGCAATATACCGAATCACAAAAGTCTATCCAATCCAAAATATTTCACAAGTTTTTGACCTTGCAAAAGATGCTCTTGTGAAACTTTCTTTGAATAAAGTACACTTCTGCCTACCTACCATGAGTGGACATCCTTGTTTCTTAGAACTGGTAATTACATGCAGTGATGAAGACATTAAAAAAAAGAAAAAAATTTTTGCAGGCTTAGAAAACATTCGTAGTGATAGGATTTTACAAAACAAATGCAGCCGCGGAACATCACGGATACCAAAACCCAAGCCTAGGATGCCCACGTATCTGCGGAATACTTAAATCCCTGCAGGCAGACCTCGTTCTACAAGGCCGTTCTGCTCAAAAGAGGGAGTCAAAAAAGAATGAAGGAAGAACAAACAGTCAGAGCCACCAAAATGAATTCAGAAAAGGTACACCTTACAACTACAACTTAAAAAACTTTTTACCTTGGTATACTTGCAGCAATGGTCCGAGTTGGGCCTGTGAAAAAAAAAACGATGAGAAAGAAGGTAAACAACAAAGCACGTCATGAACATTATATGGCTGTCCACAATATGGTAGTGAGGTTACATTTTCTGACAAAACAGTTGGTAAACTATTCCATCTTGATTCAAATGTTAATTGAAGCAGAGGGCATCTAGTCTACAATCGAGAGAGGTATTTAGCAAAACACTTAGAACTACATATGCGCTTTTTACCAAATTATAGGTGTGTTGTTAGCCCCTCGTTTTTGGAATAATTTTACATCTCTTCCTCTCAATATAAAAGAAATCAAGACTAAATAGTTACTATATCACCAGTCCATCATTCAGTTTGCCTCCCAATACCCTTTTGCTTCTTGTTCCACCTACAACCGTCAATTCAGATACCCACTAACCAATACTCCTGGACTTAGTAGGGATTTCTTTGATGAAGACCTATTTAACTGACTCGTTCGTCACCATTTAATATTAATACATTTGGTGATTCTCCTGCTTGGATTTTAACAATTGTTTTTGCATTGCTTACTTATGACACTATCTCTACTACTTAAAATACTTTTGAACATGCATGCGCGGCCAATGTAACCAATCGGAACTTTGGAACTTTTTCTTTATGCTGTGTGGTTATAACTTGGCATCAAGCATCTCATGAAAAACAACTACTCACATACACTGACAACACAAACATTGCTAACATCTGGACTACTGGCTCGACTCCTAGCAAACTTATCATGTTGCTTATTCAGCAATTGTTTATGTTCTGTGCTCATGATAATATAAATTTGCTGCTTAAACACATTCCTGGCCATCGCAATACGTTAACAGATCCGCTCTCTCGCTCACAGACGGATCAACTCCATCACCTTTGGCCGCCAGTGGACGCACTTCCTGCCACTGTACCACCGGAAGCCCGACTCTCGCATCCAACGACGTCCAAAATGACCTACGCCTGTCATTAGCTCCTTCTACCCATCGTACCTATAATCAGCATTCTCATACTATAGCAAGTTCTGTTTAGAGAATTCGATATTGCTATTCCCACTTGTGGAACGACCCCGAACCCGAGAAAGTAACCACTCGTTTCGTGGAACCCCCCACTCCCACAAAATTCAAAATTTGCCGAACTCTCCTTTCCGTCATACCTCTCAGAAACAGCCATATTTGCCCCCCTTGGAAAAATAAGGCTTTCCACTAGTATCGCCTACGTTTCGCCTGGTGCCAGATGTAGCAGGATGTTTGTTATGGCTGCACAACAACAAAATGACCAACAGTTATGCAGATATTGCACACATGAGTGGATATGTTATGTGAAGTTATGCGAACTGGACTTGAACTTGATCTCCAAAATTTGTCAACCCCCCTGAAAAATCTGACCTCACCCTTTCCTGGCACCCCCTTAAAATATTTTTTTTACCCTTCCCCACTTTCCAAAAAGTTCAAAATTTTCACCCGCACTAGAAATGGGAAGGGGGACACTATGTCAACTCTTCTTGCTAAATTTCTCTGGCCAAACCACAGGCCACGAAGAGGCACAGCGATTGTTGAAACAAGATGGGAGCAAGAGAGATCCTACTCTTGAGTTCCGAATAGACAGAGCAAGACACTTATTAATTTTGGAGAAAAAATCCACCCAAGAAATGTTTATTCCAGCCACCCCTCTTTTTTAATTTTGAAATATTTTCAAGCATCCCTTTCATTTGAGTGGCCTTTCTCAAAAAAATCCATTCAGCCCATTTTTCAGACAAGAACCCACATGAGAAAATTACCTGCCATGTTTTTCTTGGGTTTTTTTGTTGATATTTACCTTGTATTCTTTTAAAACTTCTTGAGTTTGTTTCAATCAACATTTACGTGAACTGTAACTTCTGACTTTTTATGCTTCAACAAAGACCCTTACGAATATTACTGCTAAAACGGGGGAGCGTGGCAAGAGTTTAAAAAAATTCCACCCACTCCGTTTATTTCTTTTGATCGAAAATCCATCCACCCCTATTATTTATCATTAGGTAATTGCCCACTCCGCCCCCTTTACTCCAGCACCCAGTCTATGCAGAACTCGAGAGTAGTTGGAAAAGTATACATGACATCTAGCACCAGCTAAATCTGAAGGCAACTAAACAGTTATCTATGATTTATCTTTAGGCATAGATGTAGGCTATGAAATAGAATCCCTTTGGACATAGTGACCCACAGATCAACAATTCCCGTCAGATAATGCCACTGTCTGGTTGGACACTGCCCGATGTACGAAAGTTATTTCAAGGCCTGCATAATCATGATCACTTACTTTGCTCAAACTAGATCTTCCTAACTGACATGCTGACTTGATGCCTGAAAGAGAAATGCATAACTATTGATCAAGAGCTCTCAATCGCATGCATTAACACAACAGTCACTGCCAAGAAAACACAAGCACGCATATAAAATTATGACCCAAACAAGCCAAAACTCTCAATCATACTTCTGACAAACTTTCCCCAGAAAATGGCACTTGAAACTGGTGATCCTGCTGAGCTTATAGCTACAAACTTTCAAATAACTTTGGAAATCAAACATGTAGCTATGCCTCTCTTTTCAGTTTGGAGGAGCATGCTTGCCCACAGCATCATGCAACTGATGGAATCACCAGGATACAAGCAAAAACCTAATGCCATTTGTTTCAACGCCAAGGATTCAAGCCATTCCTCGAATATCTGCTGGCACATTGGTATCCTGCAGTACTCTGAAAGAACAGAGTGAATGCCATATGCACAAGCTCCATTTTCATTCAAGGGGTATGCATGAAAATTATGCACATTGCGTTCAGACGAACTAGCTGCCTAATCTTCTAGTCATAAGCAGCATTACCCTTGACTAGATACCACTTATTGAACAAAGGTTCTGATTCTTATCAACATCATTGATTCTGTATATATCAATTTCTGTGTGTGGTGTGAAAGTTCATAATTGTGCACACATGTAGCTGGAGCCAAACGATCTAGCAGTGGTTGTTCTAAGAAAATCAGCAGGCGAGCTGTCATCGCTCGTCTCCAGGAAGTCAGGCGGGCGATGTTTTGGTAGTGCATCGATCTCACTAAGTGTTCACTTCTAGTCTTGGCGGGGAATGCAATTTCTCTGTGCTGGGGATACGCCAGGCAAACGTCTTCACCTGCTGATGAACCCCAAACATCAGTGGACACCTCAAGGATGCCTCTAGTGGCCATCGCCTCCGGCGGAAATTTTCGCAGCAGAGTTTGCATTCCACTGCCCACGTCTGGCCTGTAGCATGCCCAACAAAATTGAATAATCTTTTACTTGTGGGTATTGATAATAAAAACTACCACGCATGCATCACTTTTCTCCGTGTTGTTACCCGTCGCAGATGCTTAGTCGCACGATCGGCCAGATTAGATAAACCAAACGCAATTTGGTTGTATTTATTGTAAGAGCAAAGCTGTGGTAGAATTTATATGAAAAATCTGATATAAATAGAGTAACGGAGTTTGTTTTCTGTCTTACGGAATTTCCATTCTGTATGATAACGTGTGTTTGATCACAGCATTTATACTCTTTTCGTCCGTTGTGGTTTTAGAACCAAATGTGTCACCTTTTGCCCAGCTGTTGAATGTCTCAATGCTTACAGCATTAACTTTTTTTTCTTGGTAAGTTCCTCTTCGGTAGCTGAACCAGAAGCCTTGCGCTTAGATTTGGAGAAAAAATTACTCGCCATCTCTCTCTCTCCTCACTAATCCGACACAACTGTTGTTATATACAAACGAACACTTGCGACACGTTAGAACGTGTTACAAAACAGGCACGCACAGCACAATACAAAGAAAGATCATTGAAACTGATTAGCGATCAATTACGCGGCATGCTAACAGACTGGTGATCATTGAAACTAAGAGAAGCTATTTCAACTTCCTGATTCATACGGACATCTGGAGACGAGCGTTGAGACATTTCAGGCGAGCGATTATCGCTCGCCTCGAGCCCAGAAGGCGTGTGACGAGGCGAGCGAGAGCGATCGCTCGCCTCTCGTTTCAAAGCCTGATCTAGCCTCTAAATAGGGATATGGAATCATCAGATCCATCATCATCTCCACTGGCCAATAAGAAAGAACATTTATCTTGGCATAGTTTCCTACAGGGTCTGAACCCCCACCTAAAATGTTACCCCAACTGCACTTACCAGTACCAATCTACATGTCTCAGATGCAACCCCAACCTATAGATCAAAGTTGTGCTAGCGCCATTTATTTTCAAAGATCTGCCATAAATTTCCTACTCAAAGTGGAAATGAGTGCCAAGTAAGACCAAGTGAGACAAATCAAATGCACACACTATAGATAGAACTCACAAAACATATTAAGCATTAAGTGCTTACAGCAATGAAAAAGACCTTACGCCACATAAACCAAAAAATATCTATACAAACAAGTGATCGCCTGTATATTAACATATATTATATGATACCCTGGCTTTGATCCAAGCATTTTTGTTTGAGTTGATTTTTCACTTATACGGTGACTCTCACAGGTCCCACCATGTTTGAGGTCGTGGGGAAAACTGTGAAAATTGTGTCCCTAGACTGCTGGGAAATCACTTTTCCGTGCCAAAAACAATGTTATAGTAAAATGCAGAACAGACTACATTCCCAGTCCATTATTTCATAGATAGAACACTAGCACCTGCAGTCAAATGCAAAGAAAACGTTTACCTCTAATCAGGAACACTAAGTCATGTTCTTTCGAAACAAGTATTAGAGACATAAGCATATGTGATACATGAAGTCTTCAAAGAGTTACACTATGTCATCCCAGCTAGGTGAGCACATTCACTAACATTTTAATATACTCTGTTGGAATACACACAAAAAACTAAAGGTGTATAACTTAAACAGGGTTGGTGACTTTGCAATCCATTATCTGTTGATGTTCTGCCAAGAGCTTCAGCTGCCATCTTTGTGGAGCTTTTCTAGAAGGGAGATACTATGATTGCGTAGAAAACACTTTTACCACAAGATTTTAGTTATAGGCTCTTCCAAAAATGATCTTATTTTTTGAGTAATTATATCATAACTGGTTTGTGTATCACAAAGGTAAACCATCTCAATGGTTAACATAACATGTTATAATGAATTGTATCTTCCAGGTAGTTAGCTGGCGGAGCCTTAGTCATGATTAAATAGTAAGTGGACTTCTTTATTTATAATATAACATGCCTTTTTGACTACTCCAATATAACAAGGTTGTGGTGGGGGAAGGAGTTGGGTGGGGAGTGGTTCTACCCCTCTCGGAAAACCAACTTCCACTAAAGCTATGGCCTAGAAATTTGGACCACTTATTCTAGCCTATAAATGAGGCAGAAGTTCCATATGTTAGTCCCACAGGTGGTCTGATCTGCAAATTACACGCTGGCAATACAGTTTTTCATAGGAACTAATACAAAAAAATTTAATTTGGCGAAAAATGCTTGGTAATTGGAATTTCTAGCAAAAAGTGATGCATTAAGGCTGGAAACGTTGCATTTTAATGGCAGCGGAAGTAGGAAAAAATTATATCTTCTGAAATTTAGATTTTTATAAATCCTAAAATATGGAAAAAATTCTGACTCTACCCCTGTTCCTTGGACCCCCTGCTGCATGAATATATTCAAATCAGACATTGTCTGAAAGATCTCATTGCAAGCAATCATTTAAGCCCAAAATCATTGAAATCAACTCAACAAAAGTGAAATAAGAGCCAAAAAACAAAACTGTAGCAAAAAATGACATTACCCCTGTCAGAAAATAGCCACCCCCTGTTTGGTTTCGGTCAAATGGGCATCCAAATTATTGCTTGGTTAAAGCCTGGATATCTTGAGCCGGTACCAAAAGCACATGTTTTATGATGAGTAAGCAGCAGCTTGTGGAAGCATTTCTTCAGTGCACTGGTCAAGGCTAAGTGAAGTGATAGCAGTGCAGCGCGCAACCAGCGCTTGAAATAACGGCCGGACAATGGTCAATGACAGGTACCTTTACCAGTATGACCGTCGTGTACTGCTTGCCTGCCGGTCACTGTGACAGGCACGAAATATCGAATGACCGACAGCTACTACAGCTGTATGTGCCAGTCAACAATATACTGACTGATAATCACATGAGAAACCGGTCGGTACAAACTGCAGGTCACAGGTTGCAGGTCACAGGTCAGATTGCAGATTTTGTAAATCAGAGTTATCTAACATTCTGTAACATTATCTAACATTCACATTTAATAACATTCTGTGAGTCTGGGCTATGCTTAGAAGATCATTATCTCAGAACCATATGCTCTTATGCTGAGACTGCATTAGAACATGACTTTAAGTCCTGAAAGATATTCCAGTTTGAATAATGTCAGCAAAGGAAAAAATTTTTTCGGAAATCATAACATTATACTTTTAAAGTTCTCCACATGCTTTACAAATGTTTTTCCATTGATCCAACTTTTGGTCTCCATTTGATCGCAAACTTTTTGGTATACCTATAAGATATTAAAAATAGCACCAATTTTCTGCTGCAGAGATCCACAGTTGCATTTTTCTTTCACATTCCCAATTAAGGACTCCTAATATTGATTTTAAATATGTCCTTTCTGTAAAGAACTGAACCTGATAACTGTATGCATAGTGTCTTTTCTAACTTTTTCTTAAGACAATATTCGTAAAAAAATAACACTTGAAATACCCTTCTACACTTATTACCAGCTCAAGTTGTCCTCGTCCACCCCTGAAGTTCTGAGTCCTAAAAAGTCCCTTTTTATCAATGCTTGCTTGCAAAAATAGCAACAGCCTTTTTAGCAGATGGGATACTGTATATGGTTGAGCTTTCCAAGCTTACAATGCAGAACTAACCTGAACCAGATCTCCATCCCTTTATCCTGGAGCTAACTGCTCTTAATCGAGTAGAGGACAGTGAACTTGGGAAGAGGCCCCCATGCGAGGATGGACGTATCTGATCTTAAGTTATGAAGGACTGAAATGAGCAGCACTTCTTAGTGCTTGGTGTGCTCTTTGCCATGGAGGCAATGTTTCCCGCTACACATGGTGCCGGTCTCTGATACTTATCGCTCTGGAAAGCCAACCATAAGTTCATGTTTACTTCTTCTCAATTAAACTTGATGCTCGTCATTACACCTGTTTGTTTCTCGATTCAATGGTAGTTATTGATTTGGTTCATCAGATTAATGATATCTCATCACGATAACTCTGACCTGTGACCTGTGACCTGCAACCTACAACCTGCGGTTTGTACCAACCGCATGAGAAACTCGTGTTCATACATTGCATGCAACCTTCTCTTTCTTTGATCAGATCCTCACATTACAATTTGTTTGCACGCAGCTATCTCATCCTTTGATGGTGTCTCCGCATTTTCTTCGACACGTAAACATTGTTATCACGAGCTTGTTATGATCTCCCGGGAGTATCTATTCCATTTCTATTGAATAAACAATCAGGTTCTTCTGTTCGAAACGGCACACAAATGTAACGCTAGTTCAGTGCAAACACGTTTGAAGATTTGACGCAAAATTTACATTTGACAAAATGACACAATTCTATACTGCGAAATTGGGATTAATTCTTACAGTATCAAGATGAAAATGAAAACAAAGTGATCTATTCAAAAAGAGTTCTTAGGCATTGCCTACATCTTTGGCAAATTGGCAAAAGCTTTTTCTTACATAGAGAATAGAACATACAACTGGAAAATCTTTTTTTCACAAAATAAGGCGAAAAATTCAAGCATACGTACACCTCTTTGTCGCCCCCCTCCCCCGTACGCTTCTTGGCACTTAATTAAGTTAACTCCTCCCCTCCCCCTCCCAGTGTATAAACTTTTTGAATGTTCCCTGTGAACATTCATTCCTAGTTTTTTCACCAAATTTCAAATAAAAAAAAAATAAAACCTGCGAAAGTTAGTTCTAAAAGAAGAAAGCCTGGCGGCAGGCCATCAATCAGTGAAATAAAGTGCTCACAGAATGATTACCAACAATGCCAGACAGAATCGCAAATTTTGAAACATTTACTTAAAACCTGTTTGCACAAACAAGGAACTTTGAATGTCAGTGGCACCCGTTTACTGCTGTCTTGATTCGAAGCTGGAGAGCAAATAGTTCGCGCATGCGTTACATGCATTAGCTGTTGTTCAGCCCCATAAGCAATGGATATGGCAAGGGATAATGGACATCTCACTGTACTGTACTTTTGGTTAGCAGCCCAAAGTACTCGAAAGGCTGTCTTTGCTGCTGAGAAAATAGTGTTTGGGGTTCACAAGGTTAAAATGTCCCCCGGTCCATTAACGCAAACTTGTTGTGTCCGCTCTGGAACTCGACGAAGGCGTCCAAGGAAGTGTTTGACTTTGCTCCATACTCACATCTGACATGTCTGGCGTGTGCCTTTGTACTGCCGGTCATATGTCCGACGTGCCAAAAAAATTTTGGGACATCAGTTTTATATAGTGTAAAAGCAAAGTAGAGTGGTTAAATAGACATTTACATGGGGTATGACTATCCGTTGACCATATCCAAATTTGAAGGACCAGTGTCTCAAAATGTTACTAAGCATTGTTGTGTACATATATACTTTGTCAGCTTCCATTCCAAATTTCACAGTTACAGATTTAGTAGAAATGCTGTAATTGGAAAGCAAAGTTTTCACTTGCTGAGTACCAGAATTCATCCTCGGTACTAAAGTCGTGCATACCTGTTGTGTTCTCGGTAAAATATAATAACGCGGGCGCTTGTCTTCCATGCATATTTAATGAGCTGTGGCTCATTTAATACACAAGGCTTAGCTTGCCGAATGTGCGGTTCGGGATACCGAGTGTTTTCAAGCTCAGTACGATTCGAAGTAAGTATGGCAATAGGGCTATGAAATGTCCTTGAGGTACGGCAGTACCAATGCAATCGGCCAGAAAAAATTTTTGAGCTATTGTTCCTTTAAGACCCACTAAACCAAGTCCTTGTCTCATATATTTAACTGTGATAAGAAGTTACTTGACGTGGCTGTTGCCAAGATTATTGAACACACTAATTCGAGATAAATTTCAGATGCAGTGCGGGAAGTGAACAACATCCCTAATTATTTATCCAGTATCCCAGCACTGTGCATATATTCTTCAGTTCAGGATTCTTAGTGTTACCCGTGATATTCACTGTTGTCCCACTCTGCACTATTACCCCATGATTTTAGGTGTCCCTCTTTCACCCCATTTGACTAGCTATACACAGAAGCCAGTTTCTTCTATCTCGCTAGCGCTTGCATAAATAAGCCTAAAATTGCCTTAAATTTAGGTAAGCTCATTTCACCACCGTGGGTTTACTGCCTGAGAAAAGAATGAAATGCCTAAAATCGTAAGTAATTTAGTTCCATAGGTACCTAGGCTGGCGTTACGAAAGTGTAATACTGAATAGCGCTCCTAGGCTAACCTGCGTAGCACCAGGTCGTCTAAATGATGCAAGACTTTCAACACAAGCAGCAAGGTCCCCGATGAGAATAATAAGCTCAAAAGGGGAGAAAAAGTATAAATCATACCATTCAGAGGTATAACGAGCTTGACAATGCCATGCATGGTTCCAGGTAATTCAGGTTTTGCCTTCAAATGAAGGTCGAATGTGACCACTTGCGCGAGCTCGTGCTTCCAGATGGGACGAAAGTGACTAAGAGCAATACTTCGTGACCACTGTCAAAGTTGATCCTTGATTGGAAGCTCCACATAGTGTACAAGTATTTCAATAATAAATGAAATTACCAACGGAAGCAGTTGATTGATAACGTATTTCTGATTGTTTCGGGACTCATGCTCATTAGAGCATGCAAGCAAGGAATACTTCATTAAGGAAGCACTTATAAAGGGCAGATCCAGTATTAGTAATGCCTTGGTCATCAGAAGTGCAGTCCATTCGCTGCAAATTTTATCAAGAAAAAGGTGACGTTACACTACAACTTAGTTGCACAACTATAGTTGTGCAGAAGCCTTCACCCAGTAAAACAAAATAAACACTAGTCCGATAAACATCTTGGGATGTCTTAAGATGCAGAGAATGGCATAGCAATTGTTGCCGAAATATCACTTGATTGTAAAAACTTGAGGATTGTTTTGCATCTTAAGACATCCCAAGATGTTTATCGGACTAGTGTTTATTTTGTTATAGTTGTGCAACTCGATACAACTCGCTGCAACTCTCTCGCAACTCGATGCAACCCCATTACAACTTTTTGCAACATGCCTGCTATCAGCTGTGCACTAGAACGTGCATATATTCGAAACTTTCTTGAAATCAAAACCGTTTTGATTTCAAGAAAGTTATAGCCGAGTTGTAGGCGATAAATGGGCTGGTTGCCTGGGTAGCCACCCTTTAAACAAAAACCTCGAAATATACAGCACACATCCATTGTCACCGTGTGGCGATACTAATGACAGTGTGACGCATAACTACAATGATGCTAAGCAATCAGCAAAGGGCTGTCATGATCTCGTCATACTCTATACAAGCGCAACAGTTTCCCGTCGAGTTGTGATGAGTTGAATGGAGTTGTGCATCAATCTACAACGTGGTGTGCGACTAAGTTGTAGTGTAACTTCACCTTTAAATATCGTTTTCTCGTTCTGTTGCACAATGTAGTTAACAGATAAGACCGATAGCATACAACGTGCGGTGTGCGGCCTAGTTCCATGTCTCGCACAGATAGCGTCACGCTTGACTGCACAGTCTATTCTCTTATCCAAGCAGCTCGATGTTAAAACCATATATGGCAGTATTTCACGCAAGCTATTATGTTGAACATGTGCGAGACATGGCCCGCTGTAGGAATTTATTGGCAAAGCCTTATGGTTTATTGGTTAGAGATGTCATCATTTTAATGAACTGAGCTTGCTCTTCTTGTTTTATGTACCACCACAATGACGGATCGGGATTTGGCGTCACAATGGAATGTTGGCATCCTGTCGTCTCAGCCCCAGAGACCAAGTGGCAACTGCCGCATACGCCGAGGAACACGGTTCCTCCTTCTTCATTCGGCCAATCGAAGGGGGTTTTACATGAGTGGCAGTAGTTGTGCATCAGGTTTTAAAGGATGCCATCCATATTCTGAAAGAAGTAGTCCGAAAAGAACAGAATGTCAAATGTTTCGATATTTGTGTGTTATCTGTGTTAATATTGTGGATCAAGTAGGATTTCGGATCAAGTAGGGTCTGGCCTACTTGATCCAGATCAAGTAAGGGACCAGGTACCAGTTTCAGATCAAGTAGGGTCCGTGCGATAAGCTGGATCAAGTAGGGCCTCGGCGTGCATTGTGCGCATTGTGAGGACGTCTTAAACAAAGACAATGATGATAAATATGAACTTAGGTCTAGACACACTAAGCAGTCGTTCTACTGTGCACAGACCCTTATTTTCGATTGGTTTGCT
>JAOBRC010239465.1:0-14431 GCA_027575255.1 Scolionema suvaense | reverse complement strand
TTCTTCAGGTACACGATTTTTTACAAGGTTCATCAAATACATATACACTAACAAAAGAAAAGCGTTTCAAGAAAAATGTTTTATGAAAAAAAGTTGCTTATGTGCTATGGCTTTCCAGAACTAAAGTTGCTTAATGATTTTTTGATTTCAGTTCAGTTGCTTATAGAGGAGTTGCTTATAAAAGAAAAGTCGTGTAAATGCTATATGCTGATGCTCTACTGATAAATATTGAGAATTTTGTCCCAGCGAATGTTTAGCGCCAGCCTTTGTGATATGGAGAAGAGTTCATTGGGCTGATGTTCTGTGTTAGTGCTGAGGTTCATTTCGATTTCTGCTACCTCGAATTCTGAGTCCTGATTCCCAGGAGTTTGTTTACCGAACAACGAACAAATCAAAAGTTGGATATCATTATCTTAATGTAGGAAATACGTAGGAAAAATGTGATGTGCGAAGCAATTTCAATGGATTCCTGGCTGTTGTCTTTTTCTATCTGATTCATTGTTTTTGTTTTGTGTTGTCAGGACACAGCTGTGTGTGTTAATTCGATATGTAACAATGTCTTAGAGTTGATTTATGTTTGCTGTCTAAACTTAAATGCCGTTTGCTGGACTTCAACTAGTTTAGCCTTTGTATGTCAGGCTTTGCCGTACCACTAACCATCTTAGCCTGAGGAGTTTGAAGCCACGACCTTATGTGCACAAGGCATCGGCAATATCATTGATGGATTCAACGGAATTCATGAATAAATGTCAGGTTTTTGTTTTATGAATTTTTTTTGCATCAAGTATCAAGTTGTTGTGATCAAAGGACTGATCACAAGGAGAACGGGAGGTTTTGCGAGTGAAATCTGGCTCGCCTTTCTTATGCTACTCCTGCATCCTGCTATTGACTTGTTTCATATGACGCTTAACCCTATTTTACATGGGCTTTTTTCGCGTTAAATATCATGGGGGGTGGGCCCTACCTAAATCCCAAAATACTTCAGCAATAGCAATGAAACTTGGCATCTATGTTAACCAACTCTTGTAGATTACGTTTGCATAAGTTAGAATTCAGTGACGTTGGTTCTTTCGTTACTTCCTGGCTAAAACCCGTCGGCTGACAATTCGTGTCCGAATTAGCGTTTGAGGGTAGGACTTTCTATGAAGGTGAAATCGTTATTTGTTTTTGCGCTTGTCGATTTTGGGTGGTTAATGGTTTTGGACAGTTACTTTAATCCCTTTTTTTTTGACAGGATCTTCTTCGATTTCGAAATACATTTAAATTCCTAACGGTCAAATTTTTGCCATTACAAAGACAAGAAACACTCTGTTTGGCCAATCTGAATTGCGACGTATACAACTTGCTGCAGGTGCTTAATTTTATTAGATTGGGGTAACCTCACAATTTTCTACTCGTTAAAATTTATGCCGTTGAAGCTGGACGAGCTTCAGGCTGGGTTGGAAAGAAGTAATTTAAGAGCGCCAGCTCGTGTTGCTTGCCCGCTCCCTGTGCAGATATCGTATGTGTTATGGGTTGGCCTCTCTGAAGTCCACACCAGATATTCTTCAGTCAGATTTCAGCTGTAAGGCTGGTCTTGTTATTGTTTACTTGCACTGTCTTGCGCACTGATACAGAGGATCTCACTTTTATCAATACATGCTTACGCAATCTTCATAACTTTACGACTTGTTTTGCCCGCTATAAAAATCTGTCATGATCGAACTCAACTCAACGCGTACGAATTCCTTAAAGCGGAACAACGTATTTTGCTCTGTTACAATGAAAACATCTTTTCATGTCTTTGTCTGGATTATCTGGGACTTTTTCGCTGCTGCTTTATTGCTTTCTTACATAGACAAATTTTGGTGAGAATTTGACTTGAAGAACGCACGTTGCTTTTGTTTAGTCAATGGTCCAAACATTGCTGTTTACTGCAAAACAACTATGGAAAGTGCTCTCTAGCGGTAGGACGTAAAAATGGTTTCTTCAGTTTGCTTCAGGCTCTGAACTGAGAGTATCACTTAAAGCAGATTTCACGCCGAAGTTGACTGTCTCTTTGGGTTCACAGGCTGTTATGTAAGCGTGTTAAAAGTTATTCCTAAATTAAGTTTTATAGCTAGAGGTTATTTTACAGGAGAATTTCACAGACTGTAATTCTTATTGTTCCTACATTGTGCATCTTTTCATTGCGGTATATTTTACGTGAATAATACGCTTCGTCCTTTTAGACTTGTTATTCACTTCGAAGCACGGTTCCCTCTGTACATATGGTGTGTATAAATAAATAGGTCTGGTGTTGTTAGTATCTTTTTCTGCTATAATCATTCGTGGCTGTTGTATGGAGAATATTTGGTGTGTAGCATGTGGTGGAGTTTGGTGTGTAGCATGTGGTGGAGTAAAGATCTGCAGATTGTTTTTGTTGTTGAGATGTTTGTTGAGGATTCTGGTGCACGAAGAGAAAGAATCAATTTATTTGTCGCTTGTATTTTTTTTGTGTGTAGCTGTTCTTTTCAGTTAAAGGGGCAGGATCCGATAGAATCGTAGAAATAAAAAATCTTGAGATTATTTATGGTAAGTAACAGCATTGCCACTACGATTCTAAATCTGAAGTATTTTCGGCCATAAGCATTAGCAAAAGAAAGATATATTCATCCTGTTGCTCAATTCTTGAATTTTGTTATCCACCGATAAATTCAAGTTCTAGTCAAACCCTTATAATATCACTTTACCAAAAAGCATAAATATTATATGAAGATTGAATCATAAAAGTCTGCGATCCATACTGTGGTTGTTTTTACGTTGAACAGAGGTAGTTTTGGTCAATATATTTACATTTATTTTCAGACGCCTATCGGATACTGCCCCTTTAGGTTGTGCTGGAATAAATGAGTTTGGAAGCTTTTTGACTTGTTGCTGACTTATCTAAGCTTTCTCGGGTAAATGAGGAACTCATTTCAATACAGAGAAATACTTTTCATCGTAGCACAAGCAATTGGTCAGAGTTCAGAAAGACCCTGGAAGACCTGGAAAAATGTTTAATTTTGAAAAAAAAACAGAAAATCAGAGAAACCCAGGAAAATTTTTTTCCTCTAATAATCAGGGAAACTCAGGGAACGTTTTTTCTGAAACCTAAAATGACCCAACTTTTAGTTGTGAAAATGAACAGGAAAGCTTGTATGAGTATTTATCATCAAGCACATTACGTATATTGACTTCTCCATGATCGATAAGCCATACCTTGTGAATCTTTCTTTAAAAAATTCTCCGTTTTAACTAGTTACGACTCGTGAATACTGAGGGAAAAAACAACCAAATCAAAGTATTTCTCGGGGAATAATGCCTTGAAAATTGGCAAAAACTCAGGGAAATTTATTTGTTTAAGCCTGTCTGAGCCCTGTTGGTTACTAAGCAGGATTTAGACTGGTAATTTTACAGGACTGTGGACGTTGATGAAATTTTCACAGCAATATACGTTTTTTGATCATGCTCACTTCCTGAACGGCAAAAGCTTTAGAGCTGAAACTTGGTGACTTTTAATACACGTTTATTGATTAGAAGCTGAAATAAGAACCGTTTTGATGTTTTTATCGTAACAGTTTTTTGGGGGACATTTTTCGTAGATACCTGGAGCAATTTTTACCCAAATTTTGAGTTTCTGTTGCTACAAGCGCTATGAAAATGGAAAAAGCAGCTTGAATAGCATATGCTAATAGAATGTAATCATTATTTAGAGTTATTAAAACAAATTTGGAGGAAAAACTTGAGTGGTTCAGATTTGATGGTCCATTTAATATTACGCAATTTTGTTAAAATTTCTCTTACAAAGATAAAATTCTACTGACATCAAGAAAATTTGGACTTTTTACCAGGCGAATGATTTTAAATTACAAGATTACACCGTAACAGCCGAAGTCACACAAGAGCGACGTGTGAATTTCAGATTACCCCCTCTTTATGACCGTGCAGGACAGGTTCAGTCTGACTCCAAGAATAAGCACGTCATTTGCCGCTTGTATATGGCTGCGTGATCGATGGACGAGCGAACTTTGACTTTGCCGGAGGAGAGTTACTCGTCAAAGCTGAATCGCACGATTGGCGCAGGGTCGCCCTGATGGGTGCAAAGAGAGGCGGAAAATTGTTCCTCGGTCCAGCAATTTTTGGACGTCGTGTCAGTCACACAGACGTTCAATAATAAATTCTCTTGTGCACTTCCCTGTGCGACTTCGGGAAATGCCTCTCAACTTTCGCTTTAACAGCAGATCAAAAGCTTGTTTTGAGAGCATGTTTGCTTCCAACCTGTCCACAAAAATCGACCAGTAGAAAATTGTGCCAAAAGCACCCTACATATCCAAAAGGAGTGCGAAAGTTTACAACAAATCTCAAGTAAATAACGACTACTTTGAATTTCATATCGATTTCGATCAGCACTCTGGTCATTATAAAAGAAAAGTTCACATCAAAAGTAAAAATCAAACAAAAATATAAAATTATCAAAAATGAAAAATATCAAAATTATACAAAAATAAATTGGTAGAAAATTACAAACCAATAAAATCGCAAAAATTATAATGAGGCCAGTTGCATGTATTGAAAATGACCAATTAACATGTTTCCATACCAACAAAGTAGCAAGGATAGAGGAGAAAATAGCTGAAGCAACAACAGAAAACCGAATAGGGGTACCAGCAAGGACAACAAAGAGCTGCAAAACAGAAGAAACAGTATGAAAACAATAGAATGACAATAATAGTAATAACAAAACCGCTAAACAGAAATAGCGATGTTCTCATGCTTTACCTGAACATTCAAAAGCGGCTTTTTTGCTCGATGATGTGTAGCGTCCCTTTGATCTTCACCTGGTATTCAATGGGAGCTCTATCTACAATCATGGACAAATGCTTTGAGACAAAGCTGATATAAAGCCCATTTCCCCTCCCCCCTAGTTCTATGTTGATTTTTCAGTACGTTTTTCTGTGGTGTCCATCGCATCACAGGCTGATTGATACGCAAATTTCGAGACCCAACATTGTCTTGGGGGAGGGGGGAGGGGGACGGGTGGGGAGAAGAAGGGGGCAGTGCAGCAAAGTACTACTGTACCGTATGCAAAGTTATCAATAGGATGCACTCACTATACCAAGATTAGAACTAAAAAAGACCACCATCTGGCGGGTAGAAAACATAAAATCTCAAAAAACCTTTTGGCCCATGATGATTGTAGTATTCTAAATGAATATTCAGAACAGCCTTATTACATGATTTGAGCAAAATTCGAAAAACGGTTGTGTCAGTAGTGTGGCGAGTTTGGCAGAGTAAATAAAATCTTCTGTATCTCGTTCTACCGTGTCCCCTCCCCCCTTGGGAGTCTGCAGGGTTCACTATTCATATTGGACTTTTCTGTGGCTGGTGTACTACCAAAGTTTGAATTCCGCCTTCATCGCAGAAGCACCAGGCAATCAATTAGAGATAAGTGCTTGGAAGTCTAATAAACTAAAGATGGGGATTTCTGAGTTTGGTGAGGCACATTTCGCTAATTTTTCATCACTTTGAAAAGTACACGCTTTTTATAAACTTCAGCTGTATAAGCACAATAAATCATAAGGCTTTGCCAATAAATTCCTACCGCGGGCCATGTCCTCGCCTGGTCTCGCACATATTCAACACAATGGCATGCGTGAAATGCTACCATATATGGTTTAACATCGAGCTGCTTGGATAAGAGAACAATAGATTGCGCAGTCAAGCGTGACGCTATCTGTGCGAGACATGGAACTAGGCCGCACACCGTACGATTTGTGTGATCGGTATTATCGGTTATTGATAAGCATTATCAGCTTCAATTTCATCAAATATCTAAGCACCGGCTAAGCACCACCCCAGCCTCATATATTCTCTCAATTAAGTTGTTTTCTCTCTTAAGCCTTTCATGGAAAACAGTTCTTGATTTGCTCAAAGCGGAATAATTTCACTGCTTCATGTAAAAACGAGAAGCGCAGAAGTCTGACAAGTTCACTTGAAGCCTTGCTTTTTTTAAGAAACTAATTTAGATGATTCAAAGATGATTTACACAGGCACCACTTAAGCACCAGTTGAAGCTGGAATTGCCAAAAATTTCAGGACCATCGAGGCTCATTTTCGATTTACTGGTACTTATATAAAAAAAAGCGTGTAGTGTATTCGTTCCACAGGCGTTTTGCCGGCAGTGATGTCTTACCAAGGACGGTTCTTTCTGCATATCCTTGTTCTTACCATTTTCTATTTCGCACAAAAATCACATATCTTTTGAATTAATCCTTCGGCAGTGCCATACGACTGAACTGGTGATTTCTGATGTTGTGCTTGAGGTACAGTACAGGAACGATTTTGAAAGATCGTTCAGTACAGCAATAGCGTATAAAGTTCTGGAATAATTTGCTTTTGGTACAGCAAGAGATTTTTGCGAGTCGAGTGTAAGATTTTCGGGAGATTTTTTTGCCATTGATGGAAAAATTCTACGCAGATGTCTCTAAGTGTTATTTAAACCTCCTTGCTACTCCTGGAGTGGTGGAGAGTATTTTGCTCATCGAGTCTTGGGAACCTGTGAAACTCTATCTAGCCTGGTGCTGTATTTACGTTGGCAATTAATACAAATGGTTTCTTTAAACGAATAAACTTGCTAAAATATATTGGCAATATTTTATCTGTAACTAAAGCTTTAATCGCAAGTTTACCTTTTTTTTAATTGGAAGTTAATGTTACACTCTTCAAATTTATCAAAAAGGAATTTTGCCAGGCTTCAGGCTAAACTCCAGATTTTCTTTTAAAACGTTCCTTTGCGCATGCTCCGACCCGGTGATTCAAAGAACCATCGGTTGAAAACAGAAAGAAGCTGCGAGGTGATGTCAGCCCGCATTTTCATGCCGATCGTAAGTTCTGGCGTCGCAAGATTCCTTGGGTATGTTTGTTGTGCTTGAATTATGACGCATAACACATTACATTTCATGTACAAGCTTTTCTGTGTAGTGCCCTAAGGCCTAAGAAAAAAAGTAGCTGCAGATTGCTGGGTAGGTAGACCTGTTCCTGCCTGTATAAACTCAAGTGTTGCATGCCTAGTTTTACAGCTCCTGCTCGGTAACTGGACCTGCAATGATAGATGCACTATTGTACATAGTTTCCCTCTCTATGAAGAACAAGAGACCGCGAAAGAAGCAGGCTAGCTACCTACTGATTGTTGTAAAACCATAGGTATGTTTGTGGCTGGCGAATGATGAACTCATTCCAACTTCTTGTGTATTGTGCTGCCACAGTGTCTTGATTCGTCTTCTGCTCATCGCTTCACTAGGTTCCACTGAACTTCTAACCATCGTTTGGTAGGCCTACCAGATTTCGCACTTTCCACCAGCAGAGCAGCTGGTGGGATTCGAATACCCGTCTCGTAGACTGCTAGTCCGATGACTGACATTATTTCTTCCCCTGGGAAAGTGTCTGCTGGTTTACACATAGTGCCAGACAAAAACGATTGCTGTTGATAAATTTTTGCAATATTTGCCCGCAAATGCTTTGGAGATGGTCCGGTTGTATTCATTCTTTAACAGGCAGAAAATTCTATGATAATTCTTTACGTTTTAGTAGTGACACTTGCAATATATATCTTGCGGCATATATTATTCCATATTTATATTATATCTTCCACCGTTTGTGTGCTCCCTAATTATGGCAATATTTTATATTCATAACGAGGTGTTTCAGTCAGCTAGCACCCTTTCACCAATCATGCTCTAGTATACGTGGTTTCTGATAGACGATCAACATATGGCAAGGCCGGGTGGAGGGCCTTATTTGTAAGGTTGCGCCCTGCAGGACCTTCAAATATACCCAACGTGCACGCGAAACTATAGGAAATTGCTGTGGAAAGTGCTGATTTGTTTTACGAAAATTAAAAAAAAAACGCAGAAAAGGGTAAAAGTTTATGCAAAACTGCATCAAATATCTTGAAAAATTCGAAAAAATCATAGGGGGAAGGCCATTTGGGGGGAGGGGCATTTTGGGGATCATGGGGGCAGCCCCAATGCCCCTACTCACCTTGGGAATCCTTGGTGCATCGCATTCATGACCTCTGTTTTGATACTGTAGGTTCTAAGAACCTAATTGGTCCATATGTGCTAACTTCTAAGAAGAGAATACTTCCCAATGCAAGGACAACCTCTCATAACTAGTAAGTCAGTTAGACAGCGTAAGACAATCACCAATAGCCACCTCACCTGTGCCATTTTATCATTTTGCAATATTAGCTGGTAAATACTGTAATGCTTCAATTAAACACCCCCTTCTTTTCAATGCCCTTTCAAAGAGAAGCCCTTCCCCCTTTTCAGGAGATTTTTCAATAAACATGTCCCTCTGTTAAACACTCCCTCAAATAGACACCCTCTTTTGAGGGGCTTTTATTAGATGTATACTAATTAACACATGTAAAATTTGTTTTGTGTTTTTTTTCGTATAAGAATATGAAAGTATGGAAGCGATTATATTGACGACAATATTGTCATGCCATCTAGCGTAAAGTTCATTGATGGATCAAGTTAATACTTAATTAACAAAAAGGACAGTTTCGCAAAAATGGAATAGACGTTCTTTTCAAATAGACATCCCTTAAAAAATTTTCTTATTTTGAAAGACAATACTGGCTTTAAGTGCGGCCATCTGTGACTCGACGTTGAAAAATTATTTGTCGAAACAAAAAGTTGTTCATGTTTTAATCCATCCTTATCAAGTAGCACAGCTTTGTAACAACATTTGATCATCTTTGCCCTGAAATAGTGTTGCTATTCTTAACTTTGGGGTTGAAAATCAGCCTGGGTTTGTTTTTAAATTGTTCTTAATTATTAGGCAAATAAGCTCATAATTTTATAAAATTGTTCTTTTATAAAAAGAGTTTAACCCAAATGGTGTCTGTTGTATCATACGCAAAAGATAAAGATTCTATAGCCTTTACCATGATTTTTTTCTTAGCCTGGGCAGCAAGAAAGAAGGAATTTCATTTCAAATGGCCTAATATAGGGTGATAGAATTTGCTTAGGTCATTTCTCCAGCTCTACCTCCATATCGCCAGATGAAAATGACCAGAAGCTTAAAAATTTATATCTGGACCTGCAGAGTAGGTAGAATTATTTTAGATGCAACTAAGGATTTTGTGTTGTGCTCAAGCTGTTTCATAAAACTGTGTTGACATGAGTTTTGGTTTCAGAGAACCTTAACAAAATTTGTGCACTTCCAGCAACAGTAGCATGAGAGTAAGAAAATATGCGCTGCCAATTTTTTTGATATTGAAGAGAACCACTAATCATCATGAGCATCTTCTGCAAAAGTCTCTATGACCGTCCTTGCATCATGGAAAAATGATCAGCTACAGATGAAAGGTAACATAGTGGGCACTATTCTTTTTGGTGGATGGTATGGCCTTCCCAATAGTGGATAAGACCGATAACACACATCGTGCGGTGTACGGCCTATTTCCATGTCTCGCACACATAGCATCACGCTTGACTGCACAATCTATTGTCAGCTTATCATAGCATCCTGGCGTACCAGGGGGGAGGGGGGGGTAAATGTTTTAGGGGGATTTGTGGAGGTTTGGCGATTGGTGGGGGTGCATAGTTATAAATGGGAGAATTATTATATACAGAAATAAAGAATGAGTAAAAGTGTAATTAATGATAGCTCGTCCTGTTGCTTTTTTAGAAATCCCAAGCATAATAGGTGACCTGAAACATGGCTGTAATTGCCCATTAACATAATTGCAAGTGGTAGCGCCTACTTGAAGAGGAGGGTGGAGGGCATTTTTGATAGAGGGCGCCCCATACGATTACCTCCATGCCCCCTCCATACCCCATACCCCGTCCCAACCTTGGGAAACCCTGTGAAGGCAGCAATGCATACTTTTCATTCTTTTTTATCTACTAGGTGTTTTGAGTGCAAGCACAATATCGTTCGGACGAGGATTTTTCCAGCTGGAATGAAGGGACAAGGTATTATGGTGGGGGTGGGAGTACGCATAAAATCATAAATGGGAAATCTACCCACTAGGGGCAAAACAGACTCTCCTCCAAACAGGTTTTCCTTTGTTCAAATCAGCTTCTGTATGATCAGTTACTTTGTGTGCACTCCAACAATAGACCTGTTCACAAATTGTCGTCATGAAGACATGCATTGCATTGTGGAATGGCTAGTTGACAGATAAACATTATTATTGCTGTGACAAAAGACATGACTTTGTGAAATTGTCAACTTTGCGATCAACTAGTAAATAAGTCTGCACTTTTCATATTAAAATAATGTCCTTTGGGGTTGTCGGCTTCCATTTTTAGGAGATGTGTGTCCTCTGGCCAGCCCACAACTGATTTTGTGATGACTTATTACGAAAAAGTATTCAAAGACACGCTTCAAATTGTGTGGAATATTCCAAAGTCGGATTTCAGGAGAATACTTCTGATGAACATCTTTTGTATCAAACTTTATGGCCACAGGCATGGTTTCTGCCAGGTATTTTAGTCCCCCCTTAAAATGGAAAATCCCCCTTACTGCTATCTCCCTCCTTAAATCTTCTAGAAAATTACTGTCCCCCTTAAAATAAAAATGTTTTTCACAAAGACTCCCCTTGAATCTTACTTCCAAATAATTAGTAACAACACTTCTTCCCTGCCCCTTTCTGTATTCTGTGCATTTTTTTAAGGAAGCTAGTAATCATCTTCTAGTTATATTTTGAACTCTAAACGAAAGAAGTTATAAGTTCTTGAAAAGGAAGTAAATTTGATGTTGACTGCCAAAACATATGACCATACAAAATCATTTCAGCATTTAGAAACCAAAAAAATTCTACTTACTGCAAAATCTAAAAACCATCAGCTTTCTGCAGCATCCTAAACATAACCTTGCTATGTTTTAACCACTCTGGCAAAACTAGCAACCACACGTCACACATTCCCACCCTCCCGATTTGTCTGGGAGAGCCCCGGTTTTGAGGTCATCCTCCTTGTCTCCCGCTGAAGTAAAGAAGCTTCTGGTTATAGACGCAATCCATTTCGCCACTTCTCTCACCATTGCATTCAGAGCTTATTTGGTACCCATTGGAAGTCTTTTCTTTCTCAATTATACCCCTGTGTTTGGCATGACGCAAACAGTGTTCATCACAACACTGAAAGGACACTGGAAAACACTTTTGTGACATTGGACAGTGCTTCTACATAATATTCCAATAATGGATTCGAATGCACTGCTTTATGAAAATCTGTATGACAGAACTGCCCTTTTATGACTTACTTTAAACTCGTTTGGGTCAAACTTGAGTACAGTGAATGCATCGGAAAAAGGAGGAACTGCACATGCTTCACCGAAATCACGCATCAGATAGTTGAGAGCAGTGGCTGTAGATCTTACATTGGCACAAACAAAACACAAAATTTATTTGTAGCTTTTGATGTTTCTTCTTTTGCACGCATGTCCTTCTGACCTAAAATGAATTTATGACATTTTCGTTTTAATGTTTCCTAATCTCCAGTAGGCATATGTCTTGTAAAAGTTCAACTTAAACAATAATTTTTCTGACCAATAGTTTATAACATTGTTTCGAAACTGGTCTTAGGAATCACATTTTTCAGTATTCTTGAAGACTCAATTTTGAAAATTTCCCCCTTTGGACCAAACCATGGTGGATCCTTCTGGAATCACTAACCAAGAAAATCTCCCAGCTCTGGATCATGCAGGTTAGATATATAAAATGAACTAGCATACAATGAAATATTTTGCCCATGTAATACAGCATCAGCTCACTTCACAGCCACATGTGTTTTAAGTGTGGTTTATTATTTGTGATAGTTTTAATATGATAGAAATATTGATGAAGCAATGAGGTTTTCAGATCTTAGGATTTCAGGATTTTCTTTAAATGGTTTGATTACAAACTTATTAAATAAGCTCCCCCCTTAAAAAAATCTGGAGAGAATTTTTGCTGCCCTTGAATCGAACTCCTCCTTTATTTTAAAACAAGAAAAAAAATTCCCCCTCTTTTTAAATCTAAGTTTTCAGGTCCCCCCTTATTTTACGGGGGGCAGAAACCATGACAGGCAACTATTTGAATTTAGGTTTTATGACATAGTATGTGTTGAAATGTCTCTTTTTGTCGTAGTACACAAGACAAACTATATTGGAGGATACATGAAGAGCCATAATGGAACCTCACAGTATGCACAGACCGCGGTCACCTATTGATTTGCTTGCACCTTATACTTACCCACATCCAACTACTCCCAAGGTATGTCTCCTTGTGATGGATGTCCTATATGAGATCTTTTTGCTTGGCTTGCTTGATAGGCTTGATAAGTCAATTTGTTTTTGTTTTTGTACACAGAGGCTCTTACAAGAACTTTGATGACTGATTCTGTGTACATGTTCTTACAAGGACTTTGATGACTGAAATGAATCAAGGAATAAATGACAGAATATATATTGATATTTTGTATATGTGCCAGGTGTTACAGTTACACACAAATAAAGTGTTAATTATGGCTAGTGCTGATCGGCATAGCCAGGTTTTTTACATCACCAAGCTCGTTTTCGTGGGCAAAATTTCAATGTTCTATAAAAAAAACTTGTCCTGTAGAGATTATTCTCATTTTAATGTCGGATCTCTTGCTAAAATATTGCTATTATTAGCTCCAGATCATTGTGCTCAGATTGACATGCAGCTATCAGATTATTTATTTTTACATCTAGGGGATCACAAATAAGGTATTTGATGGTTTTTGATGGAGTATTTGATTGTACAGTTTTACTGCATTATTGATCTGTTGGAGCATCACCAAAGGTAATTTGGGCTATTACGTGTTTTCAATTATGCTCTGCATGTTGCAAATAAATCATTCGATTTGCTCCATACCGCTTGACTGCACATTAGTATTGCTCCAGGTGCTGCTTCAATAAGCAGAATAATTACCATGTAAATGTTATGGAAAGTACATTGCTCGCAGTGTACTGCGTGATTTGAGTCATGCTTTTGAATGTCTGTTAAAGTAAGAGAGAAAATACTTGCCTGCGAGAATTATGGGACAGTGATGTGCTGTTCCACATATCTCTGATCATAGCTGCGATATTATTTTCTGTTCACTAAGTTTGGAACTGGAGGAATACACCTTTTCACAGTTTCAGTCCTACCCTTGGAACTGGAGGAATTGTTTGTGTAGGTTTGGAAAGGAGAAAAGAGCTATCTTGCTGGCTCTACTCATCACCCACCTAAAAAGTGTGAGGACAGTGAAGATGACTTCCGGCATTTCTCAACATATGCATCCTACCTATGTACAACAGTGGGCTGAGTTCGAGATGTGCATCCTGGATTGTTGTCCTGACCTGTATTAAGTATCCAAGTTGCAGTTATGATAGTTTAACATAACCACTCTCTAGAATGACAAGAAGAGAAGAACAGTGGCTGGCCCTTTTATTTATTCACCTTGCAGTCTGCTTACAAGACATTTTTTATGAAGAACCAGACTATTTGACTTAGAATTGTTGTTTTTTGTTTCTAAAGAGGAAATTTTAGCTTTACCAGATTCAATTTTTTCTTGCCAAAAAGAAGAACATCGATGATTTAGCAACATTTGTGACTCTTACATATGAATTTCAAAATGCTGTTATGTGATGTCGCACTTGAAGAACATAGCATTGATCAGGCCTTCACAAAATTTTCACTGCAGGAACAAAATTTCATTAACCCCAATCGATGTTAGGGCAAACAAACTGAACAGAAATTCGTTCAACTAAAAACAAGCACAAAACGCCACTTAAAGGGATGACCAGAAAAGTCTTTAGAATGCTTCTCGACACCCATGCACTTGCCAAGGACATTGTGAAGCCTCTAGAAAAGAAAATCTATGGAGAGGTGTTACAGCATGCTGATAGGAAGATACAAATCCAGCGAATTTTATCAGATATTAAACTGAAGCCATGAGATCGAAGAGCAAATCTTGCTCAAAGTCATCATGTCCTGTTCTCCATTTGCAACCAGATCAACGTAATTAGCTGGAAACTGTTACTGATGGAAATGTTTAGAGAGAATTGCAATAGACCGTCGAACAGGGTGACTTCGGACAGATTTTACCATAACATTGAAAATATCTTGCGCTGAACTTACGCAACTGCACCAAACTTCTGGCTCAGTAACATTGTGGTGCAACCGAATGTAGCTACACACAGAAGTACCTCAGCAGGGTGAAGTTAAGTGATGACCTGCCTCCAAAAAGGTGTTCGAAGTTACCAGTGGGATTGGGGCTGCTTCGGACAAAAAGCATTTGTTGAGTTAAAATTTGAACTCAATATTGTTTTTATGCAATTTTCCGGTAAATATAAATAAAATACCGTAATTATCTGAATGAGCGCCGGGGCGCTCATTTAATTTTCTACCTTTCAGAGGGGGCGCTCATTTGAG
>JAOBRC010239354.1:0-14431 GCA_027575255.1 Scolionema suvaense | reverse complement strand
TGCGTTACTAAGGAAATGATAATGCTTAGCAATGGTACATCGATGACATCATCAAAATCAAGATGGTAGCTGCTGAGATTTGAGGCTCGATATCTCCGAAACTACTCAAGATTTGGTCATGAAATAAACGCCAAGTTTCATGTTTTGATGTGCTCTACTGCCTAGGTAGGTAGGTACTAGAATTTCATTCTTGACGTTACCCTTCCTTTAATCCAGCTACATAACTATTTGTGTAAGTCATCATAATTCGTATCTACACCGTAGATCTGATCTTACTAGTGCGCAGTTTATTACTTTAAGTTTATTATGGCCGCAGTGTTGGTATATAGATATCTTTGACACATTTAACAGTGCATATTGTTAGGTTTATTTATCATGTACGTATACAGCAGTAGTTTTTAAAAGATCTCTTTATATCTAATAAAAAGGAGAACGGACACTCTCTCTGGATGAATGGAGGTAGTCTAATTGGTTTTCATAATATCTTTCTGAGTGAACTTCCAGTGTGCGCGTAAACTACTTCATCTATGTTGGCCCCACTAGAGAACGTTCTGAGCGTTTTACAAATTGTAAAATCTACACAGTTACTTATGATTTCCAATGCTCTTCCGTTTTGGCTTTTTATTGGTTGGTTAAGACATACGCACTCTGCGTTGAGATTATCTTCTGATGTTGGAGAAAAATCCCAGTTCTTTCCAGTCTATCATAATTACTTTCTAAATGTTATCGCCTTTAACACCTTACCATTGTATCTTCGACAGTCTATTCCACTATGCGGTAGACCTGCCTTCCCTACTCTTGCTTTCTAGAATGGTTTTTTTTGGATCAAAGCCTTGAGCGGTCTTACTATGTTCTCAACTTTTGGCACATATGAAAGTATGGTATCTTTATCTGCACGTATGACGTGCTAAGTATTGTTATATACATTGAGTTTTAACCCTGCAGCAAATGAACCCTTGGTATTCTTTTTTTCTGCAAGAAAAGCTTTTAGCGAATAACTACTAAGAACGAACTTGTTGACTATTTTCCGACGTTTATCTGATACTGTGCTTCTCAAGCAGCAGCAAAGTTAAGAGAGGGGTTGGTGGCGCAAACAATTGAAGAAAAGTAATCAAGCGTGACATTTCGTGAGGAATTGGAAGTCTAAAGAAATGCTCAAAATCCACGACAAACTCATCAAAGGTGGAAGCCCTTTGCACCAACGGTCGAGACGACTTCTGCAGTGAGTGCGTATGTGTGAATGCGTCTGAGGTAACTACCACCTAGGATAAGTGTATTTATCGCTCCATCTCCACTTGTAGAAGTAGGTATAATGTCAAATGTGCCTCCTTTTTTTACACCCGTATGTTAGACAGAACCCAGAACTTATGAATGCATCTTGTTCTTGCAGCGGTTTTCAATACAACATAAACTTGAGAACAAATTCAACCGCTAGCAACCGTGCTGACTTGTCTCTCACTACCTTTCACCCGAACCACGTCACTTTTTAAGTCTAGGCACTAGATGGATGCCGAGTGATGCTCAAAATGCTCCAATCAAGGTTCAATCTGTTGATTTCTATACTGTCTCAGCAGAGCCAAGCTCCATGCGTATACGACTGAAACCAGGTCGGAGCAACAATACAGACTTGTGTCAATCGGTTGGCAGGACGGAAAACTCTCCTTTGATCCTACTCTGAAAAATATTGCAGATGTGTGTCAGATCAGAGCTTGAGCTAAACATTGGCGACACAAACCGTGTCAGACGAGCCACCAGCTTCAACAGTAGAATCACAGCAGGCAAAGTACCTATGCTGAAGGTGAGAAATCAGCTACACATGAGCTGCAATCCAGCACACTTTTCTCCATTGATGTTGCCTGAATATGGTATAGCTGCAACAACCCCTTTCCCGTGTGCAATGGCTACCATGGATTTCATCATCTTTCTAGCGACTCTTTCTTTCAATCTTAAGGCCTTCTCCAACTTCCCTCCATGTTTGTGTTCGCTGGGGTTGCGCTTATAATTGCTGGGGTTGCGCTTATGAACCCAGCCCGCGTCATTCAGATAAAAGGATACTCCAGTCTGCCAAAAGCGACTTGGAAATCGTACATCGCCATGCAAACTTCAAGCGTGCCACCAAATCTTCCTTGGTCAACAAACCCTTCTTCCAATATTGTAAGTACCTACAGCCATGCCTGTTCAGACACCTGCGCAGTGCACGATTACTGACCACTCCGTTTCTCAGCCCATCTTCTTCTTGAACATGCTGCGAGGCTGCTCACGCAGACTTTTCAATGCAGAGACCACCGTCCTCTCCTCCCGATGTGATTAAAATATACAAAGAGTTTCTAGCAGTGCAAAGACTCACTTCACCGACTTCTTTGCAAGAGTTTCACAGAATTAAGCCTTTATACTAGCAATTTGGCTGAACTTAGAACCAAACTGTGCAAGGTATGACTTTGCATCAGAAATTTTAGCTTGTTTAGCTTGCGGAAAGCAAGCCTGGTCAAAAATGCAGTTCACAAACGTCTACAAGCTCCATGGAAATGTTCACTGAGTATCAGGGGGCAAGTTGACTTCCATCAATCTAATCAAATCACCCTGTACATTTTGGCAGTCCACACACCTGCACTTTCTTGAGAAATTTGTAGCGATTGAAAATCAAGCTTAACTCTATCCACACCGGGGTTACTTTGGCGGTGGTGGTCCCAAGGGGCACTTTGGCCCCCTCTATAACTTCGGAACGACTTAACGTATGTTAATGAAACTTGGAAGGTATAAAGTATACCATTATACAAATAATTTAGAATAATTATTTTATCAATGACGTCACTCAATTTTGCTGACTTCATCAAAATGACGTCACATGCTCAAAAAATGTCAAAAATTTATGAGAATTGCAATAAAAACACACTCCAGCTCGAAATAGTGGAGTCTTCTATGATTAACTCCATCAATTTAATGAAATACTGTTCCAAAGATTTGCTTTTAGCATTATTTTCAGCCGCTTTCCTCCTTTGACATGCCAAATTTAGCCTACCACACTATGACAATGACGTCATCACGCTCAGGGCGTAGCACCCACCCAATTTTTTTTTCCAGAAATATACTCCTGAATAAAATTCTAGGAAAAGTCACGAAGTTTCATGACTGTCGCTACAGTTGTTAAACAGAAATTCAAAAAAGTTTGGTAGGGTGGCCATTCGTGTGGATAGGGTTAAGAGCAATTTGGAGCCACCCGCAAATACATATGAGACAGACAGAAACACAGCTCACTCGTCACTCTACCACTGCGCCAAAGTTTATTGAGTTATGTAAAGGGCATGTTCCTTTTTCAGCCCGTTAAAGTGACTCATCTGTATCGCAAACAAACACATTCACGGACAAAACATTAGGCCACATTACCAGAATACTTGTGCATTGACTACCTCGCCATTCTGAATTCCCTTCCGCCTCTAAACCATGATGCTTTCACAACAGTATATGCTACACACAGTCGGCAAGGCAGAAAGATATTTTTACATCATTGTTTCCGGGGGAGGGGGGAAATAATTATAATTATACTTTGCTTGATTTCGAATCAAGTGTGAGTATATTTTGTCCGAGATTGTAGTCTTCTGAGTGAGTTTCGTCATGAACTTGAGAGTGGAGACGAGGCAGCTCTGGTGAGACCGAGAGCGAGAGCAGGAAATGTTTCGAGCGCAGATTTGCTGAGAATTGTGTTCGACTTTAGTGACAATGCAATGGCTGTAACGATTTCGATTGGTTTTCATATGTGACCTGCCCTGGACTTTTATATTCATCTCATCAAAGCATAGGTCTAGTTGCGTGTATCAGAGATGTAGATGGATTCCTTTATTCACGTCTATTCCAAGCTTTCTTTTTTCCAGCATCCATTTCACAAACATAAACAGTTTTTTACTGGTTAAACTATTTCTCCTTATTTCTCAAACGCGTTTTGGAATTTGGCATCTGGTAGATGATGTAGATTTGAATCGAGTAAATCGCTGGCATTGATATACTTGGGATTGGCATACTCATTTATCTACGCATTCGTTACTTCTTTTAATTTCATAATTCTTTGACCGATTTCAAACATTTCATTCCATATGGCTTCTCATTTATCGAGACAAAGCGCCCTCAACCTTCTTAGTTGGACCCCTGGGCCCTGCAATATCTCCATAAGACTACATAACCTCCTTCTGTCCTGGGAAACACTTTTCCCTCCACGGAACAAGTGCAGTCACGATGGTATAAAAATTTGGGTTAAAAATAAGTTACTTCTTTAAGCTACTAGGTAACTAATGAAAGCGGATACCTAATTGCATTGTAATTCCGTCTCACCTAACGAAAGATCAGACCTATTGCAATGCACCTACCGTCGGCACAGTATAGTCCTGTCCACAGATTTCAAAGGACGTTAGAGAGGTCAACGAATCAGCTTGATTCTCCACTTTGGTGATTTGTAAGCTTTGTGAGTCTAAAAATACCATGTCGGATTTGATCATCAAAAATATGTACTTAAGCAGTGTCTGCGAACCTAGAAAGGCTCTATGCACATGTGCACTCAAGATAATAAGATATCTCAGCTCTCCACTTTACATAATCCGTAATTCTTGCTCACTGCTGCTGCTGCTGTGCAGTGATCAGCCGGTTGCTGGGAGTAGAGGCAAATAAGATTGAAAGACCATATAAAAGGGATGGCATTCAATGTTCCTGTACAAACAGTGCCCATAAGCGAAAAGCTATTCTGAGACACAGTTCCGTATAAATCTACATTTCTTATTGCAGATTTCTCGAAGTAAATGAAACGTGTCCTAGGCATGCAGAAAACTGAGCTTGCCAGCATGACAATAAGATATAGCAAACGTCAAACCTTTGATAACTCTGGCGAGACTTGATTACCCTCGCGTAATGTTGAAAAGGAAAGTTTTTGAAGGCTTTGAACCGTAAAATCATCTATAAAAGTAAGTTTTAGTGGTTCATGTTTCAAACTTATAAGGAAGGTTGAGACTCTGAATCTTTTGTCCACTGAAATGTATTTGCCTTTTGCGATTTTTGCCATCTTTTATAAGAACGCTTCTTGACTACAATGTACAATTTTAAAAATATTACACTGAAATTTGTAATGGAATAGACACACGAACAGAAAATGCTTCTCTATTTCTGCATCTAATTTGCATTGTGGACACAGTCGTTGTTCTCTACGTAGATATTTCCAGAGAACAGAAATTCTGGTTTATGACTTATTGTAAGGCAGCAAATTTGAACGAGGAACATTTTCTAGAATATGCCGTAGCCTAATAACTAATGTATGTAAGGTATACGGAGTTAGTGCCAACGTTCCTTTCAACTTTACTTGGAATGAGAACTTTAAAGATGTTTTGGAGAATTGCTATGGTCCGATGATGGCTGATTTGTCAATTGATGAGGAGTGAATTCGTGCTACGCTTTGCTGACAATTCAGAAAATTTATCAGAGATTTTTTCTGAACTGAAACGTTTGTGCTAAGTTCCATTGGTTAATTGCTTTTGTGAAAGACAGTTTGGGATGGTCAAGCAGTGAATAACTCTTATTTTGCCTTTGAACTTCTACATTCTCCGAGAATAGGACCCTGCATAGCAAAAAAGTGCATGACAATGCAATGTATAGTTGAATAATTATATCATTTTTATTTTGCCTGTTCTAGTTATGCACTCCTATTGTCTCAAAACAAAACTATTGTTTGCAGAGACAGTAGGTGAATGGCAAGGGTGAATGGCAAGGATAAATGGTGCATATTTAAAGAGTCCATACCAAGGACTAACTTCATGGTAAACTTGTGCTATTCCACAAATATCGAGGTGGAGGGAGCAAATGTGACCACCGCAGTCTCTATACATCCTCAAAATGCCCAGACTACGATAAATTCTGGCAAAAAAACAAAAACCTACACTTCCTCTCTTCCCCCACTGCAACCAGTGCTGTTATCAAACAAGCATGAACCGCTAAACATCTGTATTTTATCAACATTGAGATGGGGGAGAGTGGTGGACAGATGAAAAAGGTCGTTTTTCCAAACTAGTATTCGCACGACTGTAGTCCGGGGTAAATTCGAATGTTAAATTGTGTGATTCAGTACATAGGTAGTGATGACCTACCTGTCAGCACATTGGATGGATAAGTAACTCCATTCAGACGATATCTACAGCGAAAAGCGAGCAGTGAATATTCATATTCAGAACGTAAACTCGAAGCAATTTTCTGCTTAGCCTCAGCCATACTCTCCTGTCACAGCAGCATCATAAGCCCATCAAACTACTCTTCTCTGGAACGTTCTTGAACAGACTGTGTCTACAGTGATTATGTTAAACAGATTATTAGAGAAGCTGCAAGAACAAAGCCGAAATCGTGCTCCGTTATGGCAACAAGGGTCAAGGCTTGTGCCTTGAAGGCTCCCGCATGAAAGATTACCTAATTCGAATAAGGACTTAGACAGCTCCTGAAAAAACATCGTAGCTACGTAAAAGTGTAAAAACAGTGGCATTAATTACAAAAGTGTAGTTACAGTACATCACGAATTGGTGAAGCGATGTGAAGGAGGCTTTGCATAGGACATTGTTTCGGCTGGGAGAAGGGTCCCTGAACATTCCCAAGATTTTAGAACTAATTACGTTTTGCGGTAGAATGCTAGCAACATATGCACAGAATGCAAACGTTGAACCAAGTTTATGAGAAATTCGGCTCAAAAACTCGCTTGATGTTTTTCCTGTTTGAGTAATTCGTCAATATGCAAGACGTATCTTTGTTATTTTATTTTGTTTTTAATTTTCTTATTGTAGCATGCATTAACAATTGCTGTTCCCAATCCTTAACCCTACAGAGTATGGGGGGGGGTGTAATCCAACCCCCTGCATGTTTTTCTCGTGTAAAAAATTTTTGCCAAGCCTGAAGGGCTTGGTTTTTGTTGACTTTTCCACAATTTTGTCTAGCTTTCATTTAAAACAAATTTGGTGTTGATATCTACCCTGGTTCTGTAGATATCAAATTATTACCGGCAGCTGTTGGAGAATTTCCCATAGGACTTCCTACAAAAACCTATGTCGGCACTGAAAAGTACCCTGTCAATGATCACTTGTAGCATCAAAATGCAATACACCAAGGACATTTTCAGTCCTGAAATAGTGTTATAAGATGTTCTTCTTTATCTCTACCACGTTTTGTGGGTGTGGCACCATTATTACAGAAGTTAGCAGGGGGTGGAATCCACCCCCCCCCCCATACTCTGCACTACCCGAAAAAGCCCATACTCTGTAGGGTTAATGCGAAGCCAGGAATGTTCTTGGCATGTTTTAACGTCAAGTATATCGAAAGTATTTCATGCAACGAAAGCTATTCTGTTAATATTGAAAGACAAAAATGCATATGCTAGTAAAACATGATGAACAGCCAGAACGTAAATTTCAGGAAACATGTTATCTGATCGAAGTCTTAGAGTTCTTAGGATGTTCTTAGCTTCAGGCTGTCCAAAGACTTATGTTCTTATCTCAACCTGATCTGACAAATTATGTGTGATTCAAGCTTTTTTAGACTTTTATAGTTGTCTGTAGCAAGTAAGTGAATTCCTACTCATGTGGTCTTTTAGGAGCAGAGGCAGATTTAGGCCGGTGTCTCTGTTTAATGAACGTAAAATTTTCTGCATAACGCCTGTTATCTATGCTTCATAATTTTTTCTTCTCCTGCTCCAGCACAGCGCTAGCGTACCTATTACTCACTTTGTTGTTCCTACTTGTGCAGCAGTGGCACTGTATCCCATGCGCTACTCCCTCTTATACAGAGGGCCGTTGATCGTCAGGGTTTCGCCTTTCTGATGAGTCTGATCCTTAGGAAATGAACAATGTGAGCACCTCATTGCATACAGAATGCTATTGGTAATGAATGTGCAAACAAGGGTCGTCACCACGATGCCAAATCAGTGCAAAAAGAAGGCATAGGAATGAGCGTTACCTGAAAAGTTGATGCCAGGGATCTGTCTGTAGTGTCTCCTCTGGATTCGTTGCATTGAACAAGGACTTAAGAATCTCGAAACCATTTCTTTTTCATATTCTGCAGCAATCAAGAATATCATGACCGCAAATTTTTCTCAGGCAAATGGTGCCAGCCTGGTAACGAAATACATACTGAAACGGCATCATTCAGTCAGGTCGTTCTGAAGTATTGCTTGGCTGTGGTTTGTTGGAGCGCACAGAAGGAAGGCAAAGTGAAATCATCTGCAGTTTCTCTCTCTCTGTTGCAATATTATAAATACTGTACTGTGCTTCTCGACGTTTGGAGATCATGATATCACAGAGATGGGAAGCTAAAGTTGTATCTATTTTGGATGGTGAAATTTGGAAACTAATAGTGGGGGGGATGGGGGATAATAGGGGTTCGCGAAAACTCGAGCTGGATATAAAAATGATAGGATAAGAAGTCCAGGGAACATAATAAGGGGAGCCCCGTTGAAGTACACACTTTTAGAATATTTGGAGTGCTATATGCTATATGCACAACATTCTAAAAACTGAACCAAAATGTGTAATGGTTCTTTTGACCTTGAACTACTCACTATGGAAAGATAGGGCTAATTTTATTGGCTGGCAAAAAATATTAATTGACGGGTAGGTGGGATGGGGGTTATGGCAGTTCGAACAAAAACGTCTTGGGTGAGACATTTTCGGAAAATTAACAATAGGTGAGATAACCATTTGGACCCAAGAGTGGTTGCTACACTGTGGAATTTCACATCATATGTTAGAACGTAAGACAGTTAACTGACAGTTAAAAAGATATAAAAAATAGTAAGGCTGTTTATAAGACAAGGTCGTTTTGAATAGATTCCGGTCTTTTTTAATCCTACTTGCACCGGCCTTTTCATACCCTGTTTGACCCCCATCCTCCTACTTACGTGTGACCGGAACATCCCAGAGGGCCAAACTTTTGCACAGGTATGATTCAGCATCATTAATTTACATTGTCTAGAACTAGTCGTTTTTCATTGCGCGCGGATACTTATTGCTTTCACAGGGGATCGATGAGTGCGGTGCTTTGTTCGAGGCGACTAGCGTCTTGTTTATACTTTACATCAAAAACCTGTATTACTATTCCAAAGCGACCACACTTTTTGATGTGCAGGCACATAGTAAAAGCCAACGGCATTTTGTCGATAGAGCGGCGTAAATTGCCGACCATAAGAAAACCGTATACATTGCAGATCTGGAAATACATTTAAAACACGTTTTATTCATCAAGGAACAAAGTCAATAAGTTTCAAGGCCACAACTTATATGCTTTTGGAGAAATTTTTCAAAAATCGAGAGGGAGAGGGGGTCATGTTGACCTCCCCTGCAAATAGGGTTAAACGCGTTAACAGGTGGAATCCACATTCTAGCAGTTCAGCATTATGTTTTGCTCGCTCATGGAGAGCATCTGTTTTAGCATTATCCACGAAATCAAGATTTTATAGATTTTATAGTTATTTGTGGACAAAAATGCAGACTCCTCAAAAATTTGGGCAATGCCAGGTGTCATACTTTCTCTTTTTCAAAAAGTCCCTACCAAATCTTTTTCCGACTTCAGAAGTTCTGATTTGAACCAAGCGGAGAAATATTCCTCTCCTCTAACGAAGTAATGTACCATAAATGAACCAGCGTCGCAATCGGAAAAGGTACATTCTTTTACAAGAAAAATTACAAGCTAACGCGTTCAATCGTGGGGAAATGTGTCGTGCAAAAGCACAACAAAGCTTCAATTGCTGACGTCTGTTGAGGGTAAAGCAGCGTTTCGATCCTCCAACCATATTGGCAAGTTCAACATAGAGCAAACTATCTATGCAAAAAATCAAATGTTACAAAATGATGATTTGCACCACTGTATTTTTAGCCAGAATCCGCCTCTGAGTAGCATGCTTTAGCAAAGTCAATAGCCACCTTAAATTAACTCGTTGCTTTTATACTTCATCCACAAGTGGTCACTGTATAGCCTGATTTTTTTTTTGAGTTGGACTGCCTTTGGATATTATCACTGAAAAAATGCGAGCCGTATTAAAATCGATTTGAAAAGAAATTCAACAGGCAAGCAAGACCTTTTCATAGCCTTTTAAATGTTTTTGACGGGGTTGTAGCCAATTTTCTGCAGTTGGTAATGCTCTGATGACGTAACCCTGAAAACAATAGATTACTATGGGTGACCTTCACAAATGATGAGGTCATCATTGCTACCTGAAGTATTTGAGTCCAGACTTTATGTCATTGTATTCCTCGCTATGGGCCTACTTACATACCAAGTTTCATATTTATAGCATATTGGAAACAAAGGTCGTCAAAGGAAGGGGGATGGCCGGACAGTTCTGAGGAGCCCCAAAAAGCCCAATATGGATAGAATTAAGTTTCGTTTGGTCAATAAATACTAGCAAATTTACGCTAAAGTAGAGCATTCACCTCAGAATCTTTAAATTTTTCGCACCGAACCATACTAATGTACAAGAAAGAGAGTAGTTTTCAAAACCTGCCGTTTTTGCTTTGCTGCGGGAGGGGCTGAATTGTAGTGTTTTTTATCGGAAAAGATATTTTAAACGCTTTACTCTGAAGTAATGAAATATTGTGTAATTAATGCCTAAACTCCCCCAAGCGACAGTAATTATTTTGATCTCAGCAAGAGTAATGCAATAATTGTGCATAAAACTATGCATATTTTAAAACTTAAGTGGTTGCTCAATACGTGCGATTGGTTTAGGTGTGGCTGCTGGTTTTTTTTTACGAAACTAAGGAGGGGCTTCCCCCCCCCCCCGCACAATCTAGGGAGTCTCAGGAGCCCACAAGAACTAGGGTTCAATATAAGGGTATGCCCTTGAATAAAACATGATGGCTACACTCGCATTTCTGTTTCAGTGGCAAAATGCTTGAAGTTAAAGATACGATAATATGCAAAAAAAACTAATTTCACCAATTTTACGTTACAACTCTGCGAAACAGAAAAATTCACTTTTGATTGGATAAATAAACTTAAAATTCTAAAATTCTTGAACAGTGCATTTGACTGATTTGGTCAGTATGGTAAACAACTAACAATCATAACACCAGCTAAAGCTAGTATAGATGACACATAAAACGTAAAGCAATGATTGAACGGAAATCCGATCGCATCAATGTCGTAGCTTTTCTCGTTCCTCAAGGACCATGCAAACAAAGATCCAGATCCCGCGATAAATATTGTATCTCCTAGTGCTGACATTGCATAACTTAGACCTGTTGCTTTCCCAAGAACTTCCACAGGCGTCAGGTCATTAAATAGAATTGAAATTGACACTTGTTCAACAGACATGGCAATCCGAGCTGCAGCCACATCAAGAACCATTAACCAGAAATAAATTGAACCTGTAATTCCTAGACAAATACCTGGAAGACATCGGACAACAATCATCGATAGATACGTTGCAGCCAGTGCTTTCCTGGCTCCTAGTTTATGAATTGCAGGTCCAATGATGAAGAAGTCTGCTATAACCACCAGCACACCAGCGATCATCATCAGCAAGCTTGTTTTTTCAGGAGCAAATCCTGCACCGCCTTCGCTTACTGGTGTATCAATTATTAATGCTAATGATATGGAGTAGTTACTGAATCCGCTGCCGTGTATCAGCCACAGAATATTGAGGATAGCAAATCCTTTGTTTTGTCTAATTTTAGAAAATACTTTTTTGAATGAAGATTTAGCTCTCACGTCTGATAGCAGCTCGTCAATCGATTGATCTTCTGTCTGAAGCTTCTTATATCGTGCTGGGGTTATTGATTGGACTTCATCGGGAAGAACGGCTAGACCAACAATACTTACGGTTAATGCCATACCTGCCATCACCATAAAAGGTACAAGTAATGGATGCTGACAAATAAAGGGCGAATGTGCGTGCACTGGATATTGCTGCTGTGGCAGTAAGGCTCCAGAAAGGGCAGGTCCAACGAAACAGCCAAGACTAGATCCTGCGCTGACGGATATTGTCATGACAACTGCCTCGTTCTGGCTATTGCTGATACTGTTCGCAATGACCCGATTTGTAATGACAATACTTTGAAACCATCCTAGCAAACAAACGGAAACTAACACGTAGACATAGCTGCTAGCAAGCGATAAATTAGCTGTGAGTGCAGCAAGCATGAGCATTTCAAAAGCGAAGATATATCTCTGTTTGAAGCGATCAATGAGGATACCATGAATAGGCGCTGCTAACATGGAGCTGAGTGATCGAAGGAGCATTGAAAAACTACTGTGATAGCCAGCATTAAGCCATGGAATTCCGAACAGAAACATAACGTACGGCAAATACTGGAAGACGGACATGGCAATCATTTGTTCAATGAGACGTCCTAGGAAAAGAATAACGACTTGTATGCGGGGTATCCCGGTGAAGCAGTCGTTCCTCATACCCATTCACGAGATGCATGCGCTACAATAAATGGAGATCGTTATGGTTATGATTTGCAACAAGTCAAAGAAAAATCAAAACAAGGTCTTTATTGTCATAACTACGGGTAGATACATATCAAAATATTTAAATTATCTTAGTATGCATGCACGTTTGTGCAAAGTTTTGCACCACAAACAAAACGAAATTTATCTACGATCCACTGATCAGGTCGGATGGGTCGGATATGAGACTATATGCGACTTTTGAAAAATGGGTTACGTGTATTAATATTTGATAAAAACTTTGAGTTACATGCGACAGCCTTACATTTAACCCTATTCCAAGCGGGCTTTTTTGGCTGGTGTACTGCCGTAGATAATTTTTTTATACAACAAGATGTTCTGATTTAAACATTTTTTTTCATCAGAAACCTAGCACCAGTGGTAGTAGCGAAAGTCTCTTAAAATTTTCGATATTTTTCTAGAAAAAGTTTCTTAATCAATTTCTTAAAAGCGATAAGCAGCTGAAAAACATACGCTATTAATCAAAGAATGTAAATCAAAACATGTGCAAAAACTGTGCATTAAATAAAAGCTGCAATATTCCTACGAGATCAATGCGTCCGCATTTTCAAAACGTGTGAATAGGTTAATGGCTCTCTCGGAAATGAAACAATAACTTTCGAGCTAGAAAAATACGCGAGTTTCTTCGCTTTGTTATTGCTTTTTTGTTTACTACGTGTTTTTTAGAAGCATAATGATTTTTAGGCTCCCATGTGCTTAAGGACCTGTGAAATTGAAGCTCATATGATTAGTATATGTAGTTTGAATTTGAACTTACTTTTTCTCGCATGTCAGCTTTTTCTTTGTTATGATAGTACAGTTAACTCTCTAATTAGCGGACACTCTAAAAGGTGGACACCTCTGATTAGCAGACAGACTTATTTTCAAAGATTGATCGTTTTCATGGTCAAAACCTTCTATAAAAAAACTTTCTAAAAGGCGGGCACTTCTAACTAGCAGACCCTGATGACGTTAATCCCCGATGGTGTCTGCTAATTGGAAAGTTGACTGTATGAGAATCAATTAGACCTCCATCTACGTGGTGTCATTCTCTAGGATGAGAGCATATGCCAGGAAGTTTTACATGGAATGATGAGAAATTCATCACCTTCGTACGTGGACAGCGCCACTGTGGGGGCCGGGGGGCCTGGGCCCCCACCTTTTTGCCAAATTAAAGTCTTTTTTTGGTAGAATGATTTGTTTTTCGGAAGATTTTTTAAATTTTTGATTTTAGCCCCCCAGTTTAAAATTCGTGGCGCCGTCCCTGTGTGTACGGAGCCACACTTGCGATAATAATGCTACGTTCACAGAGTTTCAAAGTGAAGCATTCTATTTCTTGAGGCTGGGACTTATGTTTGCCATATGCTTAGCATTTTGCCAAAACCGAGCGTAAATATACTTATAAGCGTATGCCTATAAAAAAACATGTAGATAAAGTTTCTCAAATTATGGGATGCTTTACTAGTCTTATGTTTTACGGTTTCTTACGAGCGGGTTTCTCGTAAGAGAAAAGGGAGTAGATTTAAGTTCTTAAAGTGCACTTTTTTAATAAGGAACCAAGCACCATAGTAGCAGCTGAAGTTTTTTTTGACAAACTTTAGAGGTTTTGAAAGCAAAAGTTTCAAATTGAGTTTCTCCATTGAAAAGTGTTGCGAAGATTATAGCTAATTAAACATATAAGTCATAATACAATCGTGCATTGAATAAAAACCCGCTGCAATAATGAGTCCTACTCATATGTCCAGATTTTAAGTGTCCATGTGTTTGACTCTGTTGGAACGCTGGCAATAGCATATCTTGTTTGCACAATTCATAGAATGTCTTACTTTTGTTTTGCTCTTATGTTTAGAGGTTGCCAAAGTTTCGTAGATCTTAGAAGGCTGCACTACTCTAAGTACCGTAAGAAGCGGAGAGGGGGCATTAATCAATTTTGGTAAATTTTGAGATCCCCTCCTGCTCCTTATTTGACCAG
>JAOBRC010239243.1:0-14432 GCA_027575255.1 Scolionema suvaense | reverse complement strand
TGAATTGGGGTGAAGGGGGTACCGGGACTGAGGTGCAAGAGGAGAAATCATTGCATGAGGTGAGTTTGTGCGAAATATTTTGTCCGCCATTGTAGTAGTCCCCCCCCTCCCCCCCGGATCTCAGATGCAAAAAAAAGCCCGGATCTGGTAGGGTTAATCGAGTCTTTACGATAAGCATTGATGTTTTTATTATTTATACGCATAAATGTTACCACACCGACAATAAGTTACAATAAATAAAAGCAGAACTTCACGTAACAGAATATATACGAATACGAACAAAAATCAAACGCTTACCTCCAGAGGAGGACCAATGGACAAGATGTCCAACGCAACCTCCTACAGAACACTAAACAGGACTACATAATACATCAGCATAACAAAATCACATTGGAAAGACTAATTGAGCCGTTTACTGGCTAAGATATAAGCAATAGTAGCCACTATTATTTTCTAATTGGCAACATCACAATGTTGGTCCGAGCTATACAATAACAAGTGAGTTGCTTGATCTGCTAGTATATTTTCTAAATTATAGTCAAGGAAAGATGATACTGCATCATATAGAGATTGTCGGATCACACTGAAAGGATGGCATTCGAGCAAGAAGCGAGTTGCATCTTCCATTCCATCAAGGGCTTGAGCACAGTTATGAGAGAAATTGTGTGCCCGAAGGTTGCTTAAACCTGAACGCAGGTGAGTCAAAAACATTATGCCAATTGGATTACGAATTTTAAAAAAAGAGTGCCCAGAAGGACGAACTAGTTTATAAATGTTAACTTTAAAAGGATTGATTTCCGAGGAGGCATGCTCACCGCAATTTTGCAGCTTAATATACCTTACTTATACTTATACTTGTATTCTCCTTACTGGCGGCAGTTTCTGTTAAGTGCCGTGTTTGAGGTACCAAAATTAATTTCTTTGCGTTGAATTAGATTACATATACCAAGCATACACTGCTGCACACTACTTTGACCAAGCCTGTGCCAATAATAATTCTCATTCACTCTGCTTACTAGTTACATGACACTTGCATACAGGGAGACATGCTATAGTGTACAGTGTGCTTTTTTAGCTCCTCAACTTTTAAAGTCAGGTTCGCTCTGTAAGCTTAGACTCAAATGAAATAAATCTATACACCAGTTTGCACAATTTTTGACATAATCTGATCGCAAGGCTTTTGCTCAAAAGCTTTCTTATGGCTATGTTACATTCACGTAAATGTTATCCGAAGTCAAACGTAATACACGATTTGAACGCGGAGTCCAGTTTGGTATACGCCACATCCAAAACTTGTGATGAATGAAAGCTGCTTGGAAGTATGCGTATCGAACAAAATTGAGCCAGAAACAGAGCCTCAATATGCTTGTAAGTGTTATGCTAATAAAAAAACATGTATATAGTACTCCTTGCCAATATCGTATGTGTGCCACAAAAAGTAATTAGCAAGATATTTACGCGACACTAAGTTACTGTGGAGAAGGTTTACCCGGCCATCAAAACCCATTAAATTTTTTTTTTGAAAATGCAGGTGGTATGGAAACATGTGCGTGTTATTAGTGGTGTAAAGAATTTCAGGGAGTTTGAAATTTGAGGTCATGCGTAGCGATTTATCTAAGGTGCATTCATGTAGCATATTGGCTGGCATATAGAATTGCTTTAGATGGGCTTTAACCTCAGATAGAAATAGAGTCGACCCAGTGATACCGGCCACTTTTATCACCAAAGTAAGGTGGCCGTTATTGGGAGGTGTCCGCTATTCTGATGTTTTCAGGATTTGACTTAGGAAATTGGATTGCATTGCAAAAATTGATGACACACAAGAAGGATATTTCTTGAAAGTATGGGTAAATCAAACATTTTTTGGACAAAGTAATCATTTGATGATGACAAAATGCATGCTGTATCGCAATTTGTTTTTTGGACAAAAAGGAGAGGAAATATTTAAGTGGCCGCTTTTAGAGAGGAACTTCCTTATCTTTTTCATGCGGGACGGCGCCTGGTGGCCGCGAAACATTATTGGGAGGTGGCTGTTGGGACATTAGAGGTTCGGAGGTGGCCGCTACTAGAGGCTTAGCTGTACACGTTTTTTCAAAAAAGACCACGTGTTAAAGCTGGCGGCGTAATTTTTCAACCAATTTTCCTAATAAAACGTAGCTCCGTACTCGCGGCTTACACTGGCAGGCCGAGGTTCCTCTGATTTTTTCTCTCTTTTTGTGTCTTTCATTTACTGTTGTAGGTCAGCTTATAGTCAGTGTACTGTATCTGATAAATGTAGAATTATATGTAACGGATGCGATTTGAGAAAAATACTGACAAGCGCTGCGTCGAGTGGCTTGTACCTTGAAAAACAACCCCAAATGATTTTTACTGTAGTTATTACTTGCAATAGTCAACACAAACTCTGATGTGCATGATTCCTTTCGTTAATTGTTTGTAACTTTCAAAATTTGTTAATTATTATTCATCGTACGTGTGCTATGTGACGTGTTGTCGTATTCTCGAGTTTTAAAAATGGAAACTTCCATTGGTTGTTCTTTTTTCTACTTGTCTTTCGGACATGTGTTATTTGTTCCTATCAAAATGCTTTTCTTTTGACAAATACAGACATGCCAGACCTCCGGATTAATCCGGAATTTTTGATTTCTGAGTTCAACATTTGATAATTCCGGATATAAATGGTTTTTGTGTAAGAGTGGAGAACGGAGAAAGCTAATGTGAGATGTATAAGTTTGAGATAGTGTGATCTATATATAGTCTGAAATTCTGATGTTTTGGATCCAATGATGCTCGGAAAAGCGATACATCGATGACACCGCCTTAAATATCAAAACCTTGTACTCGTGTCCCTGTCTTGAGTGTATTTGCAGAGCTTCATTTTTTCATGCTTGTTTGCCAGGTTTCATTTGCATGCATCAAGTTTTTAAAAAGAAATACGTCCTCTCTGTTTACAATTCGTTGGTCTAGGTTGCTATCCTTAATTTGATATTTATTTTCAGTTTTCTTTTGTGATTTTGCCATTTTACGTTAAAAAGCAATACCAGTGGCTGTGACAATGAAATGGGCGTAAAGTCATTCACAAGCAAGCTACCTACAATCCTGGGCAAAATATTTGGCCAAAAAGGATTTTTTCACCAAAAATAAAAAATAGGCCTTTGACGACTTTTGATAGTAATTTGCATTTTAAGCGCTTCAAGAAATTTTTTGCAGGTGTTTACCAACCTCTGTCCTCAGTCTCAGTGCAGTTTCAAGCAATTTGCGCTGGTAGATCGAATTCCAAGCCCTTTGTTCTCTAAATTACCTGAAAAAATTTAAAAACCCAAGCCACGCCCTAAAACGAGCCCTACCACACCCTGCGCATACCCTAGAAATGCCAAAACATGATTTTGAAAAATTCGGAAATAGTAACTCTCTCAAACAAAACCCACCCTCCCGGCCTGATTTGCGGCTCGGTACTGGTCGACCTATTTTCAATTACTCGTGAGACGGCACATGCTGCATGCGTGCCAATTTATTTTGGCCAGGACTTTAGCTTGAACTGTAACTACAATACTACTCATGCTGTTTAGATGGTTTCTCCATCGAAGACATGAATGTGAATAACAATCCAGTTTCACCATACAACGTCTGGTGTGAAACTTTATTCTGCTGTTCCGGAGAGTAAGTTTCACTGCACTGTTATCAAAACATTGTTTCTTTTTTCTTTCTATCGGTTTTGCTTGCTTTCCGCTCCTTCATCGCAAACAACGTTTACTGTACATGCTTTTTTTGATAAGCAACGCCTTTATAGGCCGAAGAAGCACTAGGCTGAAAATCTGTAAAATCTAAGCAACACCCTGAGCCTGAAACTGTGTGATCTCAAGTCCCAAATTGTTATGCATCTTCTCTTTTACGAACCGTACCAAGAGAAAAGAATCTTTTATTAACCGATAGAACAAGAAATAAAATCAACAAGAGCACGACGCAAGCTTCGTATAACCAGCACTTTATAGTGAGCATTTATGTTGGGTTAAAATTCCGAGAGTGAACAAACCTACATAATTGAACAACACCCAAGTCTGAGATGAGCAGATTGCTAAGCAACGGCTGAGCCTGAATTAGCAAATTCTGTTGCTCATAAAAAAAGCGTGTCTTATCATAGAGGTTGGAAGGCTAAGGGTGAGGAGGTTGCAGGCTACTTAACCAGCGACTAAACTAGTGTGAACCGTGTATTTGGAAGCACGTATGAAGCAGCCGTTATACTTTGTAACTTTTTCTAATTCGAAAGCAGGGCTGGTTAATTAAGTCTTGAAAGGTATCGAAAAGTCTGAAGTCGAAAAGAACGTTGCTTGTAAGAAAAGGCGTGTTGTGCTTTACTATGTGTTTAGCACTCTCTTTAGCTAGATCCATCACACTGATTCCATCTTGGGTACTACCTTCAGTAGAAAAGTACTGTGAGCTCCAGCTGCTTTCAGGAGGCCTCATAGAACTGCTTTCATTTTGAGAAAATTTTCCGGATATTAGGGACTAGGGTGATGGCATGTCTGTAAATATCATATTCGGGTTTCTCATTATATCGATGAGTTCGGGAATTTTTTATGAGTGATTATCCATTCGGTGGACATGATCTGTTTTGAATATTTCATCAATTATTGTTGAGTCTTCTATCGTGTTTCTTTCTCTTTCGGATAAGTAACAGAACAATCATTTTCTTATCGAAGCTATGCACGAATGGCAAGAAAAATGTTCTCTAGAATCGCAAATAGGGCATGAAAAAGTTCTGCTATGAGTTATTTACTGTCACTGAGGTCATTGTCAATTATCATTGCCCCTGTAGCATGAGCAGGCATGTAGTCTTTCCCGTTCTGAAACAAGGTTTGGGTTTTTTCTTGCGAGGCTTCCAAAATTTGGCTGATTCAAAACTACCGCTGCTCTTCATACTTGATTGGCTCGGCTCAATATGTCAAAGGACGAGATGAAAAGATTATGTCAATAGGATTAATTATCGTACTGTAGAATGTCTGTATCTCGAACTTCTCTCTTTCTAGAAATATAGCTATGGTCCCTTGATGATAGATTACAGAGAAAGTCATCTCTCAATGTTGAACAATTTTAGGTAAAATACTGTTTCAGTAATTTATCTAACAGTTTGTGGATAGATTTGTTTCAGTTCCATTTCAACTGGAGTATGGTACTTGGATTGCCGTGTTTGAAAATTTTACCGATGAATCCTCGATTTATACCCACTCGCGTCTTAAAAATTTCCGTAGTAAGACTTTTTATATTACGATCATGTATGGCCACAGAATTTAATTATCTTTCGCAAGAGACACAAATACGTTTTGTAATCTCTATGGACAATGTGTAGAGCCTACTCATATAGGGATCGATTATGAAACATCCAAATCAAAAGCCTATAACCGAACTTTCAAACAAGCTTTTCTTTTCATTCCCAACTGTTATTGCTCGGTTGTTTTACATGCCCCCCCCCCCACACAAAAACAAACAAAATAAAAATATGAAAAAAAGAAAAATAAAAAGGGTAAATGCGCTATGCTAATTAAATGAGCATTGCACTAAAGAATAGCATAACAGACGGCACGATTCGCCAATGAAAGAGTACCTTATTCGAATATTGGGCATCTCACAGCTTGTTGCAAGAGGCAGATGTAGATATAATTTCAAGTAAAATTGTGCTCTCAAGTTTATGAACAGCGATTATGTCAGTAGTAACTTGGCTTTTTCCAGTAGTCTTTAAGTTCTTCTTTTGGATCAAATTTATGTACTATTATTAGTTTAGTATTATTTTACAAATTCAATGATTGACCTTTATTTCTCTGAAAGGTCTCGTAATTAATAAATAACGTCTGCAAATAGAGTGGTCTCTGAGCAGCAACAAGATTTTAAAATGACTGTTTCGCCGTAGAGTGTTAGGAGCATATAAATAGAATGCAAGCTCAGAACCAAAATTACGAAAAATTCGCAACTGAAACCATCTTAATTGATATTCAAGGACGGAAACTCCTCAACATGGACGTGGAAACATAATGCAGTCTCTGTGTGCTCATATTTTAATCCTGATCTAATAAATAGGTGTAATGCAAGGTTTTGGGGTCGGTTCCCCCAAGAATGTTGAAGCCCAACATTTTTGGATGAACATGCTCATCAACATGGTAGCTGAAGCAGACTTACTGGTTCCCATTGTGGCGTAAGGCTGGGCTTGGGCTGGTCAGGGAGATAAGCCTTGCGACGCAGTGGGAAGTGGTTTTGTTGGCTACTTTTGATTGACAGCTAGCGGCGTAAGGCTTATCGACCAGAATAAACAATACTTCATTTTTAAACGACCAGGTTTGTCGAGTTTTATTGTTTTCTAAAGTACCCTGGCTCAATTAGCCCACTTACACCACATATACTGCGTTGGAATCAACGACATTAATCCCAAATGACTGCTCCACAGCTCCACTTCAACTATTTCAGACACGCTCACTTGGTAAACCAAATTTAGAGCTGAGAACCAAACGTCAATCAAAGAGCAAATGACAACGCTTGTGTTGCTATGGGAACCACCTCGCCACAGCCAAGCCAATCCTTGTCAACTAGCCAAGCCAAGCCTTACGCCACAGTGGGAACCAGGCTTAATTGCCGGCTGTGCGCGTTTAACAGCCCCCAGCCCTGTGGCGCTACAGCCCTACAGCACCACTGAACGGGACACCTGGAGTGTTTGGTTCCCACGCGCTCTCGAAGACTGCAGAGATAACATGATTGCAATCGTACAATGTTGAATGGGGTCCCCCATTAGATTTTTTCATTATTCCTTTATTTAATATATTGTTTGTATCTACCTTCTCCAATAGAATTGCTTGCAATAAATTTTTACATCATACTCCTTTTTATGAGAATATGAGTCTCAATTTTGCCAAAAAATTTAAACAATTTAAGAACAAAATGGGCTTGAACTCAAATGTTAAGAACAGCAACACTAATTTATGATAAAGATAGTATTATCAGGATGAAGTCAAATGTCAATTACTTTTTGTTTAAGTAGATCATTTGTTTACAAAGAAAATAATTCAATGTTAGAGATGACCACACTTCAAGCCAGTTTTTTCGTGTATAAGAACGATCCAGGCCGAGAATCAGAAAAAAAATGAAAACAGCGAGCCTGTTGATAATCAGAAAAAAATAACAACAGCGAGCCTCAGCTCAAACTTTCTTGTTCTTATAAAAAAAGAGTGTAACTGCTGTACGAAAAATTGTGCACATGGCAGCATTTCAAACATAAAATATTTTAGATCTATATGCCACACTTTAGAAGAATTCGTATAGAATTTTAGTTTTTACTCTTCTTTCCAAAGCAAACCCTTAAACCCGCAGAACAACAATATTGAACTGTACTGATGCTTTCATGCAGATTAATGTGCTTGGTAGTAATACCATCTAAATAAGGCTACTTATTTGAAAAGAATCTTCCTGAATACTGTTGGAATCAGCCCCTTTTTAAGGCAAATAATTTTTACGGGAATTAAAATATGTGCATTCTCAAGAAAATTGCGCAACAATTTTGAAAGGGCGCAAACCCGCGAAATTCGATTTACATGAAAACTATTTTCTTTTTTTTAACTTGTTTTCGCAAAATAGTTTCGGATGATGTGGAAGGTGATCACGTGCTGAATTTTTTTTGTTTAGATCTGCTGGCATAAGTTTAGGTTAAGGCATGATTAGCAAAACTTTTTAAGGTAGGCGGCTACGCGCAAGTTACGTTTTCTTCAAAACTGGGTCCGGCACATACATTGAGATAATAATGATAAATGATATTACAGCCAAACTTGTCTATAGCAGACACCTACGGTTTCTGGAAAAAATGTCCGCTACTACCAGGTGTCCGCTATACAGAGCCTTTTCAATATCTCGAGAAAGAAAAGAAAAAAAGATACGTAGCGTGATAAATAAAGTTATTACTTTTACTGCCCATCGATTGGCACCAAAAACTACAAGAAACTAATGAAGTAATCTTGAGACATTTCCAATATTCTTCTGACAACTCAGAGGCCACGGGGCCATCGGACTAGGGGGTTTACGTATGAGTAAAATACGAGTGTCCGCTACACACAGGTTAGTTTTAGGCAAAGTTCCCATGCATTTTCGAGCAAATATGTCCGCCATAAAACTGTTCGCTATAGGGGTTTCTCTATGATAGTTTGACCGGGATTCTTCCCGTTCCTACAAAAACTGTCCACTATAAGGAGGTTTCCGCTATATGCCATGTCCGCTATAGACTGGTTTGACTGTAACAAAGCACAGGTGATGAAGCTGCGGGTTCGTTCTCAACCAAAGCTAACTTACACTATCTTTTACATACGAACCAGAAAATTTGAGCTGAGGCTGGTTCTTCTGAATTTTTTTTCCAATTTTCAGCCTCAATTTTTACACCCCCCTATTTTGCATGGGGGGGGTAAAAATTACCCCCCCAAAAGGCCTGCCGCTTATACTGAATGAACCAAATTTATCAATGCACATTTTGAAAACATTTCATACGTATAGCTTACTTACTTCCTAAGTACAGAAACTATTTGCTCTCAAGTTACCGCACATTGTTTTCTAAAAAGTAGTATTCTTATGCTTTCCAACGATGGTTGAACCAACTTCTGGCGTTGTGTGGTTCAGATCTTATCGCCGAGAGAAATTTGGCTAAAATTAATGGCAATTTGGGGAAAAAAGTGCTGACGTCAGCAAAAATTGTGCCGACCTGGCAGTTCAAATGAGTGGTTTTTAGAAACTACTTGCTGGTGGCTATGTTCATGCAAAGTTTCAGTGCCATAGCTATATTTGTTTGCCTTTTAGGGTGGAGGAGTAGTTTTTAGTCCTCCCTCTAACACAGAATTTCTTTCTGTACAAATAAAATATTTTTCAAAACTAATGACATTTGAATTCATCTTCATAAAGTCTTCGCATTATTAGAAAATCTAGTCGTTTTGACTAAATAAATAGGGTTATTGTTCTTAATTTCTGAGATTGAACTGAGTTTGAGCTTGTTCTTAAATTGTTCTTAATTTTGTGGCAAATTTGAGGTTCTTGTTCTTATACAATTGTTATTACAAAAAAAAGAGTGTTGCTTCCATGACATATCACAAAATGCGCCACCTTTTTCGCATCGGCTTAATTGCAAGTTGCTTCCTGTATTGTGCATTGCTAAAACTGCAATGTACCTGCAACGTGATTGCTTGTTTGTTTGTTTGTTTGTTTAATTTTTAACTGAAATAATTGTGCATTTTTTTCTTCTCTTATGCTTCCTTGATTTTTTTGCTTTAGCACTCTTTCATTACATGACAACACGCTCAAACGATACTCAGGCGCAGAAGCAGCAGTGCCTGCTTTAATCTCATTAAATATGAATGGCGTAAGCAATTTGTGGAAAAACGTAAGTGGCGGCTGGTCACTGTATGGCTGCAAGGCTGTAGGGCTGCAAGGCTGCAGGGCTGCAGGGCTGCAGGGCTGCAGGGCTGCAGGGCTGCAGGGCTGCAGGGCTGCAGGGCTGCAGGGCTGAAGGGCTGTAGGGCTGTAGGGCTGTAAAGCTGTAGGGCTGTAAAGCTGTAGAGCTGTAGGGCTGTAGGGCTGTAGGGCTGTGGGGCTGTAGGGTTGTAGGGCTGTAGGGATGTAAAACGCGCACAGCCCTTATTGCCTGCTGACCGCAAATTGATAATAACGTAAGACCTTTTGCTTTTGTCACTGTAACATCAATTTTAATGTGTCCCTGGTCATCCCATAATACATCGTATGACTACAATCCCGGAGAAAATATATTGAAACTTTCGCTTTTTCCTATCTCCCCACCCCTCTCCCCCATTTCAATGTTGATTCTCCTTGCTCAGGTAACCATAAAACTCATTTCAAATCGTCAACATTGACTTGGGGGAGTGGGGGAAGAATATTGCCATGCCATATATTGCCATATTGGCATGGAAATGATGCTTCGTTCCAAATATTTTGTCTGGGGTTGTCTGAGCAAATAAATGAACATATAGGGTGCAGTGTAAACCAATGCAAAACCATTTTTACTCATTTGTGCTTCCAAACCATGTCACAGTGCTAGCAACACTCACCCAGCCACCATTTTGCAAACAGCAGGACATCCCCAAGTGCGAACTGACAACGCACTAGTACAGGAGGCCAAGCGGAAAACGACATGAGATCAATCCAATTCAAATGGTTTAAAGTCAAAGAAGCATCACTCTAAATAAAGTAAACAATTTTCCTTATCTACTGCGCCGGTTACCTAAAACGGTTATCCTAGTGGTTACCTAGAACGGGTAACCGTCAACGGGTAACCATCATTTTCAATAAGACATACCCTAGCTCCAACAGGTAACCATCGAATTTTTCTTTTTAAAATATTATGTCCCTTTTTAAAATGTGTGGTGACGGTTACCTGTTGTTGTAATAGAGATCGCCATTGAAATTCGTTCCAAATATTTTTAAATCTAATGCCAAAAATTTAACTTATAGATATTCTAGAATTGTTTAACAATCCTGTTTTTTCGCTGGCAAAATTTTTTGACCAGAAAATCTTGGACATTTTGTCAATGTTCGGGATTAAAATGTCCAAATTATTTGGTACTCAACATTTTGTACCGCTCTCGGGAAAACTTTTCATGGCAAGGAAAAAGCGCAGATCTTCAAGGCAACAACCTTGCTTCTTATTGACTTCCATTGAGCGTTTGCAAACAGAGCAAAATACTATTTCCGTTCCCAGTTGCGGCACAACTGTTCCACGGCATCGGATGCACTGCAAATATGTGTTGAGCATAGTTAATAGAATCCCTATTATCAACTATGTGTTGACCTTACAGCTCAATATTTCTGGATAGCAGAGTTTCATGGATGCGACAGTGGGTACACAAAGTGTCCTTGTACGGCTGCTGCTAAGACAAAGAACTTTTGCGAAGACGGATGCGTCAAAAACAGGCCAGATGCACACAACAACAGACAGAACGTGGTCGATAAAAAACAATAGATGTGTAAATGGCTTCACAGAGATCACAAGAAGCGCACCAATCAGAATCATACTGTAGAAATCGACATTTTTCCCTCGAGCCCTAGACAGAAATACACTCTCCTCCAAATCACATACACACTGGATAGACAATTAGCCATGGCCTAGCCGGCCTGGCAATGAGGTAAGTGCTTAACCGGATTCCTCAGTCGTAGGTATGATGAAGCCGACCATATACTTTACTCGAACCACTTGTTGTCTTCGCAGCAGCCGGATGACGAACTTACGCAGTATCAAATATGGAGTCCTTTGGAGGTGCCTCCTCCTCTATGGGATACTGTTCGTAGAATGGATTTTTCAAGTTTCTGCTGATTTTACAAGGCAAAAGGTATGTGAAACTTTTAAAAACCAGTTAGGAGATTGCTTGGTAGCCCTAGGCAACCTACTCTAGCGAAAGGCTCGCTCGCACTCGCTAGGGTCCTGTCTGCATGCAGTTTTCAGCAGGTCATATGTTAGGTCTTAGAACTCACTCCTGGTGAAAGAACATGGGAATGTATCGTTACTTGCAAAATTTTGGGTTTCAGGGAAATAAACCAACCATTCAAACCGTTCCCCAGACAAAGCCAAATTACAAAATATAATGTGTCTGCGGTTTTCAGCAGGTGTCTGAGTTTTTGGCAGCCTGATAAAGAGATTTAAGTTACGGGATTCTCGTGTTCTAAAGCCTGAATGTTACAGTTTAGACATCGAAGATCCATTAAATACCGCTTTGGAACCGCAAAACCATTTTGACACATTATTTGAGCCTTCGTGTTCCGAGCCACTTTTGCTTTGACTGCCAGAGCAAAAAAGTATTTTTCTTGCCAAAAGAAGTGCACAAAACATTCGATATCATAACAACCAAGTCTGCGACCATTGTAGTTATGCTGTGGGATCACAAGAAAACAAATGTATCCCATCCACAAGAAGCAATGACTATAGCGTTTGAAGGACAAAGAAGTAGCCATTTAAAACGAGTGATTAGATGCAACTTTGAACCTGCTGAAAACCGCAGACACCACAACCTTGGTCAAAATATTTCCGCCAATGGACATCTTCTGGTAAAGCAATAGCTCAATGTTATTTTCCATCCTGAATCTCCCCCCCCCTCCCCAACAAAGTCAATGTTGCTGGGCAGTAAAAATGAGGCTTGTCATTGGGGAATTCAAATGTGGTTTCAGGTTGGCAATGGGGGTGCAAGGGGAAGGGGTAAAAGATTTCCAGATACAGAATCAGGATTGATATCAGATGAGAAAAATGAATGTATTGGAGATTGAGTTAATTTTTGAAGGAAAAGTGATTGTTGGCAAAAGGAAATTACCCATCACCGCATCGAAGAATTCAGATGCCAGTTCATTTGAATTAGCATTAAGTAAATTAATGTTATTAAAGTAATGTGGAATGTTTCTCTATGAGCACTCTTAGATGATCATGGACAAACATTTTAGTGACCATACATGAGTGGCGATAAACAACACCAACAATACTCTTTTTCTGCCTATCATTTCTTACTTCTATGAAGAAAGATTCAGATTCTTTAGATTTGGAGATATTCAGATCGTTCCTAGGTACAAAGTTTATATCAAAATTGACATTGATCATAACACCACCCTTCTTACCACTTTCTGTTGGAGTTCCTAATGACTCATGGTATCCAGGTAGGGAAGTATCAACAAGTAGTTGACGATTTCTTTTCAACTTTGATTCTGAGATGCATATAGCGTCAAATTTTAATCGATGCATGTCAAGATCAAGTATGAGTTCTCGGATATGAAAGGTAATAGAGTGAATACACGACTTTTTTATAAGCAACTCCTTTATAACCAACTGAACTGAAATCAAAAAATCAGTATGCAACTTCAGTTCTGGACAGCCATGGCATACAAGCAACTTTCTTTCATAACTGCATTGTATAAAACTCTTTGTTGTTTAAGAAATTCAAAACATTTAAAAAGAAATAGCTGTAAACTTTTCTTTCGTTAGTGCATATGTATTTGATGAACTTTGTATTGTGATAAGTTGTTTTCACTATACTTTTAAAAATTCATATGTATTCCTTGCACGTTAGTTGCATGTATTCCTTGCAATATTCAGCTTCTCTGTTCTTTTTCTGACATATACACAGAAAAAAAAGGATTAAGCAACCGTTCAGGAACTTCGGTATTAGAATTTGGCTAACAAATAAGCAACTTGAGATCTGACCAAAATTCTAAGTTGCTTATAACAAAAATCGTGTATTCAGGTGAAGAATAGAAAAAAGGACTTTTGATTATGTTTTTCTGAGGCAAAGCCATAGATATCAACACACTTACACTTAAATGGGTTTTTGAAGTTTTCACTATCATTGTTTGATCATAGTATTACTGATTACATTGTTAATGCGATTGAATAATATTTGATGCTCTGGTTTTAATCGAAGCATTACGGCAATTTTTGTCTGTAAATTGTCCCATGGATACATGTTGTATCTCCAAACCAAGAGTACTTCCTTGCTATGTTTCGACATTTGGCATATATATGCTTGAAATTGGGAAGAAATTAAAAGCAGCAAGGTTTAGGTCAGTTTACGTGTTATTATCAACAATGTGTGGACCGTAATGCTTCGAATAAGCGCCCCCTCAAATAAGGGCACCCTCAAATAAGCGCCCACCCTAGAAATGAAAATATGAACAAGCGCCCACCCTCGAATAAGCTCCCACCCTTCGAATAAGCGCCGATCCTTATATCTTCAGAAACCAGCGCTAATTCGAATTTTCGACTAGAAAGTAATTATCATTTTCATCATAAGAAGATGGGAAGTTTTTCCCTTTTTTAATAAAAATTAAATCTGTTTTTTAAATCAGCGCCTCCCTCGAATAAGCGCCCCCCTCGAATAAGCGCCCCCTCGAATAAGCGCCCACCTTGTGCGCACAAGGTCGAAGGTTCGAATCCCACCGTCTGCAACTGGTAAGCGCAAAATCCCTAAAAGCTAAGACGGGTAGGGGCTCAGTAAAACCTAGCACTGGGTGATAGTGATGCAATGAGCAGAGCACGAATCCACAATTCGAGAAGACCTTCACTTCGTCAACCGAATTCAACGATGTCGACCACTCCTGCAATTCAACCGAATGGATAAGAAGCCACGACACAGTATCGAGGACGCCATTCACCCATGGCTACCACAGAGTAGCTACACTCAGAGGAATGAGTAAATTTTACATCTACCTGTATGTCTGCATCGAGACTGTTTTTATATAGCACGTTTATAAGTGGATGAACTTTATTTTGTCTGTTTATCAGCAGATGAACTTTATTTTGTCTCTCCTGCTTTTAGTCGGTTTATCGATTATGGAAACGTACTTAAATGGTAGTGAACACTTTAGTTACTAGAAAAGATTTTCTGTAAATGAAGTGTGTTGTGAAATCTTTTTCACCTATTTTTTTT